>JAWQFJ010002310.1:0-38429 GCA_034096865.1 Theodoxus fluviatilis
TCGTGTGCCCTTTGGCTCGTGCACCGCTCCCTTCCACTGGCATCGTCAGCGCCTGGCGCGCCCCTCTGACCCCTGTCTCCCATTCTTGTTTGAGGGTCCTCCAATGGCCTGTCCATCTCGATAGATAGAGGGGCGGTGCGATGTGGACCCCATTCCCTCTGGGTTACGTGTTCCAGGGGCATGGAGTGATGGATCCTATCTCTCTCTCATTAGCTTGCTTGCTGATATTACGATGGTATTGCTTTATCCTCCGGGCTGGTACACCTTTATTATACCATTACCACGCACACCCCAGCTCTCCGCTCAGACCATCTACCATGTTGCCGTCTGCCATTTCGCTGTTTCTAGGGCACCTACACACGGCGCGTCGGCCGGACTTCGTGAGCCCCCCCAGTCGACCCCTGCGACGCGCGTGGAGGTCAGTGGTTCACCACGAGCTGGAACCCTCCACGCGCCCTCCTCTCCAGAACGCGCGTCGTATCAAAATATGTCTGAAGACTTTTACGTTCAGAGTGTACAGATACGTTTCCATTTCAAATTTGCTTTATACTCCCTGTACTGCCTAAAGCGGATATTTGTACTTCTCTTTAAATCGGATTCTCAACTAGTGATAAACCTTTTTATCAATTGTTCTCTGAGCGTTTCTAAAAAGGTGCGTTCATTCGCCACCTCTTGGGTCACCCATGCATTTTCAAGCCCATTTCCCAATCAGAGAGTCCGAACCTTTGAAGCCCGTTATCATTATTACGGTTACTCAACATTGATTGGTACATCATGCTCGGGAATCCGCTATCGTCCATTTCAGGATTTCTAACCAATATTTAACGGATCTTGTGACAGCGTTGGTGCACACAGGATTGCTCCCTGTATCGCCATAAACCATAGCATTGGGTGTTCTTATTATGACATTCAGGTACTGTTTCAGCAGTAGTAGATGTACATCTTCAATCAACTGGCAACCGTCTAGTCCCCATAGTTCGGAGCCATATGTTAGTATATATTCCACTCTTCGTACCTTGATTCCTGACGATTGTTCCTTTCCCTATGTGCAGTAGGTGCGCTCATATCCCTCCTTGTACTGTGGTATGCGCCAGTAAGCCTGTCAGCTTGGTTTGCGCCAGTAAGTCTGTCAGCGTGGTACGCGCCAGTAAGCCTGTCCGCGTGGTATGCGCCAGTAAGCCTGCCTGAGTGGTATGCGCCATTAAGCCTGTCAGCGTGGTATACGCCAGTAAGCCTGTCAGCGTGGTATGCACCCTGAACTCATTTCATTCCCCTTTTCAATTTGTGCATTGATTTCCACTCTTTGTACCTTGCTTCCTAACCATTGTTCTTTTCCATAGGTGCTGTGGGTGCGCTCATATCCCACCTTGTACTGTGGTATGCGCCAGTAAGCCTGTCAGCTTGGTTTGCGCCAGTAAGCCTGTCAGTGTGGCGTGGTATGCGCCAGTACGCCTGTCAGCGTGGTAGGTGCCAGTAAGCCTGCCAGAGTGGTATGCGCCAGTAAGCCTGTCAGTGTGGCGTGGTATGCGCCAGTACGCCTGTCTGCGTGGTAGGTGCCAGTAAGCCTGCCTGAGTGGTTTGCGCCAGTACGCCTGTCAGCGTGGTGGGTGCCAGTACGCCTGTCAGCGTGGTAGGTGCCAGTAAGCCTGCCAGAGTGGTTTGCGCCAGTAAGCCTGTCAGCATGGCGTGGTATACGCCAGTAAGCCTGTCAGCGTGGTATGCCCCTGACCATTGTTCATTCCCCCATTTTGCAATTCGTGCATTGATTTCCACTCTTCGTACCTTGCTTCCTAACCATTGTTCCTTTCCATAGGTGCTGTGGGTGCGCTCATATCCCACCTTGTACTGTGGTAGTAGCCAGTGAGCCTGTGAGCGTGGTATGCCTCCGTCAGCCTGTCAGCGTGGTGTGCGCCAGTAAGCCTGTCAGCGTGGTATGCATCAGTAAGCCTGTCAGCGTGGTATACCAGTAAAACCTGTCGACATGGTATGCGACAGTAAGCCTGTCGGCGTCGTATGTGCCGGTAATCCTGTCCACGTGGTATGCGCCAGTGAGCCTGTCAGCGTGGGTTGCGTCGGTAAGCCTGTCAGCGTGGTGTGCCCCCTGATCATTCTTCATTCCCCTTTTCAATTCGCGCGTTCATTTCCACTCTTAGTACCTTGATTCCCGACAATTATTCATTTCCCTATGTGCTTATGTGCGCTCATATCCAACCTGGTACTGTGGTATGCGCCGGTAAGCCTGTCGGCGTGGTATGCGACAGTAAGCATGTCAGTGTGGTTTGCTCCGGTTAGCCTGTCAGCGTGGTATGCACCAGTAAGCGTGCCCGAGGTGGACGGACCAGTACGACTGTCAGCGTGCTATGCGACAGTAAGCCTGTCAGCGTGGTATGTGCCGGTCAGCATGTCAGCGTGTTATGCTCCAGTACGCCTGTCAGCGTGTTATCTGCCTGTAAGCCTGCCAGAGTGACATGCGCCAGTAAGCCTGTCAGCGTGGTATACGCCAGTAAGCCTGTCAGCATGGTATGCACCCTGAACATTGTTCATTTTCCTTTTCAATTGGTGCGTTCATTTCCACTCTTCGTACCTTGATTCCTGACCAGTATGCCTGTAGAATGGTATGCACCAGTAAGCCTGGCACCGTGGTCTGCACCAGTACGCCTGGCACCGTGGTATGCACCAGTACGCCTGGCACCGTGGTATGCACCAGTAAGCCTGTCAGCGTGATGGGGGCGGTAGATCGGGCTGCCGCCCCAGGATGGAAGATCTGTCTGCCCCCATTTTCAGTCCTTTTTGGGGGCGGTGGATCCGTCTGCACTGCAACTTTTAGTCGCATGTTCACTTCATTCAGCCCTACCACCCTCCCACCCCATCCCCACCCTCTCCTCTTCACCCTTGTCCTCCGATGCTGCCGTCTGCTATCTCTCTGTTCAAGGAGCCACCCTCATGAGTTGAGGCCACCAGGCGAGCCCTGAGACATCTGACGTCTTCCACGCCCTACTCTTCTGCTCTCTCCAGCCTGACGAGCGTCTTGTGGCCGCAGCGGCTGCCGGGATGCCTTCCAACCACAGCGCATCTGCAGGGGTCCGATAGGCCACCAGTCGACCTCGGACGTCCGCACGCATCTGCTTCCTCCCAACTGGCCCTACCTACACCCGCAACTCTTACGAGCGTTTCGTGGCCGCGGCAGCTGATGGGATGCCTCCCAACCACAGTGCGTCTGCAGGGGTCCGAGAGGCCCCCACTCGACCACTGACGTCCAAACGCGGCCGCTTCCTCCGAGCTGGCCCTCTCTACAACCGTGACTCTTCAGCCTGCCCCCCCCCCCCCCCCCCCCCCCCCCCCCTGGACGCACGTCAGATGACTGCGGTGGCCAACGTATGTCGCCAGTCCATGTTTCCATCACAAATATCATTAACGTCTTACGTTGTCTGTATACTTTTATGCCATGATTGCTGATGGCAATCTCTCAGCCTTTGCTGGCATGATGGGGGCCTGTTGGGTCTCGCCCGTCCGCCTCTCCATTTGGGCGTGGCGCGGACAGCCTGGTCGGAGGCTGTCCGCGCTTGGCGCTTTTATCACCCAAATGGAGCGGAACGCGCTCGCTTCCCTCCTTGCCATAATAAAAAGATGTCACAGCTGCAGTTTTCAGCTACCAGAACTGAGGCTCGGCTGTGGCCATTCGCAAATCGCAGACACGTTTTCATTGTGGTTTTTTCTCTGCATGCGCCTTGACACCAAGTTATGGCGGCCGACATAAAAGAGCTTTACGCGTAGTGAAGCATTTATGGAGGGCACCAGAACAATGGGCCGACGTGACCGGGTAACTATAAATTTTCCATGCGCGGAAACGGCAACGCGCATGCGCTGGGCTCTCCTCACACGAGAGGGCCTACGTATGCTATCATTTCCACAGCAGAGCGGGGGACAGAAACAAGTAGTTCCGTTCACGCGAGTATAAGATTTTCTCTTTTCAATATCCGCCCTCCTTCCCCTCCTAACCCCCTTTTTTGCACAGTTCTTTTGCGTTCGTCAATTATCGATTTGTGTACTTCTACGCGCTACACACTCAGACACATTCACACATTTCTCTCTACTGTTGTTCCAATGGGGTTTTTCATGACTTGTGTCTGCGGCGTTGTTTCCGAATGGTATTTTAGGACCAACCCCACTTGTTTCACGTTGGACTGACGGCCATCGTGCGCCCACGACTTTTTCGTTCCTTGTATATTTGGGGATTTTTTATTGACAGGTGTTTCCGACTTGTAACTTCGGACCTACCCCACCTTTCTCGTTCGATTGTAATTTCGGAACAACCCCATCGTTTTTCACGTTTGTTTGACGGGTATAGTGCCTCCTCGTTCTCGATTTATCATTGACTGGTGGTTTCGAGTGGTACCTTCTAAACTACCATACCTTTCACGTTCGATTGTAAGTTCAGATCAGCCTCCCCCCCACTTTTTCACGTTTTATTGATGTGCATAGTGCATCACTGTTCCCGTATTTTATTTCCTTGTACATTGCGATTCTTCTTTGACATGTGTGTGTGCGACGTCCTTTACGAATCGTACTTTCGAGCCTGCTCCCCCTTTTCCCGTTGATGGTTTTTGGGGGAACAGCCCAAAAATGACTTTTCCGGTTTGATTGAAGTATATCGTGCCTCTCCGATTGGTAATGTACACTCTACCCCAGTTGGATTTGTTTTCGAGACCATGTTGGATATGTTCATTTGGCAGTGTCACATACCTTCACTTGTCGACCTCCAACCTTTCCTCTTCGATTTCCACCCTGTACATCGATTTACATGTCCCACCTATGTTGCCTTCCATGTATTGAATGGTTACTCGTTTGATCGAGTCCCTAGTGACTCTGGGAATGGTAGGAGCCATGCTTTTTCCCATTTGGGTTTTTTTTTACCGCAGGTCCTTCCTCCCTCGTGGCGCTTTTATCACCCAAATGGAGCGGAACGCGCTCGCTTCCCTCCTTGCCATAATAAAAAAGGTGTCACAGCTGCAGTTTTCAGCTACCAGAACTGAGGCTCGGCTGTGGCCATTCGCAAATCGCAGACACGTTTTCATTGTGGTTTTTTCTCTGCATGCGCCTTGACACCAAGTTATGGCGGCCGACATAAATAAACATGCTATCGCTCACAAACAATCACACATTCAAAAACATTAATAAACTCACACGGATACATTAACACACACACACACACTCACACATACGGGCGCGGACACACACACACAGACACACACACACATTCACACACTCACACACACATACACACACACAAACACACACACACATGCACACAAACACAAACACACACACAAAAACGCACACGCACATTTGCACGCATACACACACGAACATGCGCACAAACACACACACACACACACACACACACAAGCATACAACCACATAAATACACGCGCGCGTGCGCGCACTCGCGCGTTCATACACACACGCGCTAAAACACACACACACACACACACACACACACACGCACACACACACATTCTCGCACACACAGACACTCACACACATGCGCGCGCACGCGCAAACACACACACATACAGACATCTCACACACACATACACACACACATGCGCGCGCGCGCACACGACTACAAACACACGCAAACTCACACACACATTTACACACACACAAACACGAACATACACACAAACAAACACACAGACACACACATATACACACACATACACACACACACACACACACACACACGCATACACACACATGCATGCATACGCTCACACACATACACATGCGCGCCCACAATAACAAACACATATACACACGTACACAAGCACACACACACACATGCTCACACACACACACACACGCACACACAGACATACACACACACAGACACGCACACATACACACGCAATAACACACAAACTCACACGCATACACACACAAACACGCACACACACGCACACAGACACACATACACACGCACATATACACACAAATTTTCACACACACGCGCGCGCGCGCACACACACACACACACACACACACACACACACACTCACACACACATAAGCGTACACACACTCACACATACACACACAAACATTCTCACTCTCTCTCACACACACACACCCGCGCGCGCGCGAGCGCACACACACAAACACACACACGAACACACACGCACACACACACATACACACGCGTAAAGACACACAGACACGTACTTACAGACACACACACTTACAGACATACATTTACAGACGCACGCACGCGCGCATGCATACACTCTCTCTCTCTCTCTCTCTCTCTCTCTCTCTCTCTCTCTCTCTCTCTCTCTCTCTCTCTCTCTCTCTCTCTCTCTCTCTCTCTCTCTCTCTCTTTCATGCGCACATACACGCATGCCAAAACACACAAACAAACAAACATACAAACATACACACACAAACAAAAACACACACACATATGCATACCCACATACAAGCACCCACGCATACACACGCACTCTCTCACACACGCACACATGCACACACACACAGATACACATTAACACACATACTAGCACACACACGAGCACGCGCGGGTGCACGCACATACACACACACAAGATTAATTTGAAAATATTTTGCGTGAACCTTATTGAGTATTCAAATGCAGGCACCCACTGATTTTGGGGTCATATCTCACGTTTTCTGCACATTCGATGAACGTAATAAGTTAGATCTCCTCGTTTCAACTAGGCTGTGATTGTGAAGTTTTTGTGTAGATGCTTTGGTTTTGTTATTGTCCATTTTTAGGTTTAAGTTGGTACTACTGATAGCAACAATTAGTGGTAACTTTTTAGTTGTTGTAACATTTCCTGTTTGAGGGTGAATTTTTCGTGTCTGTCAGCACAAGTGAGCGTGACTGGAAATTGTGTGAGGATAATACATTCTTTCTTTTTTTCTTCTTCAGGAGACTTGTGTTCTTTGTCTCGTTATTGTTTTATGTCTATGGTCGGGCGGTTGGGAATGATCCTTTTTCTATCACCGCCGTCCACAACGGGTAGTCGGACGTTACACCAGGGTTTCGTGTTTTTAGTTTTATTCAGGAAAGCCAAAGTACAGACTGGCGGTAAGAAAACAATGTCATGCCTACGTATGTTTTCCTCCCTCCCTCCCTCGCACCCTCGCTCCCTCCCTTACACCCTCGCCCCCTCCCTCCCACCCTCGCTCCCTCCCTCCCACCCTCGCTCCCTTTCTCCTCCTCCTCCTCCTCCTTTTCTTCCTCCTCTTCTATTTCTTCCTCTTCTTATAATAGTTTATAATATAATAGTTTATTCATCGCACATACCTTTCCTTCACAGGCAAGCTTATGGCGTTTACAATCCAAAGAATCAACATTCATACAACCACTCAACACCACATTCCTACAAAAACTCACACACTACACACATAAACAAAAAACAAAAACTAAGATCCAATAGAAGAAATAGAACAAACTATACAATATACACAGCACTTGCAGGCCAGGTCAAGTAAGGCGAAGCAGCTTAGCGGGAAAGGCGGATCGGAAGAGGTGGGTCTTTAGAGCACTTTTGAACTGTTGCAGAGTGTCAGAATGTCCGACAGAGAGGGAGACTATTCCAGGTTACAGGTCCAATATAAGAGAAGGCACGCTGTCCTTGAGTTTTCTTATTACGGCGGGGGACATTAAGCATTCTAGAGTCAGCTGCTGAGCGTAAAGATCTGGAGGGCGTGTAGACAGCAAGAATTTCTGTAAGAGCGTGTGGTGCGGTGTTGTCGATGGCTTTGAAGCACAAAGTAACAAGTTTATAATCTATCCTCTGAGAGATGGGTAGCCAGTGAAATGTATGTAGGAGTGATGAGACATGGATACGATTGGGACATAAAAAACTAGCCTAACAGCACAATTCTGAATTTTCTTGAGTTTGTTTAGCAGAGTGTCAGGGATGCCAGCGAGAAGAGAGTTTCCATACTCCTCCTCTCCTTCTTCCTCCTTCTCTCCTTCTTCCTCCTCCTCTCCTTCTTCCTCCTCCTCTCCTTCTTCCTCCTCCTCTCCTCCTGACTCCTCCTCTCCTTCCTCCTCCTCCTCTCCTTCTTCCTCCTCCTCTCCTTCTTCCTCCTCCACCTCTCCTCCTTCTTCCTCCTCCTCTCCTTCTTCTTCCTCCTCCTCTCCTTCTTCCTCCTCCTTTCCTTCTTCCTCCTCCTCTCCTTCTTCCTCCTCCTCTCCTTCTTCTTCCTCCTTCTCTCCTTCTTCCTCCTCCTCTCCTTCTTCCTCCTCCTCCTCCTCTCCTTCTTCCTCCTCCTCCTCTCCTTCTTCCTCCTCCTCTCCTTCTTCCTCCTCCTCTCCTTCTTCCTCCTCCTCTCCTTCTTCCTCCTCCTCTCCTTCCTCCTCCTCCTCTCCTTCTTCCTCCTCCTTTCCTTCTTCCTCCATCTCTCCTTCTTCCTCCTCCTCTCCTTGTTCCTCCTCCTCGTCTCCTTCTTCCTCCTCCTCTTTTCCTTCTTCCTCCTCCTCTTTTCCTTCTTCCTCCTCCTCCTCTCTTTCTTCCTCCTCTTCCTCTCCTTCTTTCTCCTTCTTTCCTTTTTCCTCCTCCTCTCCTTCTTCTTCATCCTCCTCTTCTTCTTTATCTTCCTCCTCTCCTTTTTCTTCCTCCTCCTCTCCTTGTTCCTCCTCTTCTCCTTCTTCCTCCTCCTCTCCTTCTTTCTCTTCCTCCTCTCCTTCTTCCTCCTCCTCTCCTTGTTCCTCCTCTTCTCCTTGTTCCTCCTCCTCTCCTTCTTCCTCCTCCTCCTCTCCTTGTTCCTCCTCTTCTCCTTGTTCCTCCTCCTCTCCTTCTTCCTCCTCCTCCTCTCCTTGTTCCTCCTCCTCTCCTTGTTCCTCCTCCTCTCCTTGTTCCTCCTCTTCTCCTTGTTCCTCCTCCTCTCCTTCTTTCTCTTCCTCCTCTCCTTCTTCATCCCCCACCTCTCCTTGTTCCTCCTCTTCTCCTTCTTCCTTCTCCTCTCCTTTCTCCTCCTCCTTCTCTCCTTGTTCCTCCTCCTTCTCTCTTTCTTCCTCCTCCTCCTCTCCTTCTTCCTCCTCCTCCTCTCCTTCTTCCGCCTCCTTCTCTCCTTGTTCCTCCTCCTTCTCTCTTTCTTCCTCCTCCTCTCCTTCTTCCTTCTCCTCCTCTTCTTCTTCCTCCTCCTCCTCTCCTTCTTCCTCCTCCTCTCCTTCTTCCTCTTCCTCCTCTCCTTCTTCCTCTTCCTCCTCTCCTCCTTCTTCTTCCTCCTCCTCTCCTTCTTCCTCCTCCTCTCCTCCTTCTTCGTCCTCCTCCTCCTCTTCTTCTTCCTCCTCCTCCTCTTCTTCTTCCTCCTTCTCCTCTCCTTCTTCCTCCTCGTCTCCTTCTTCCTCCTCCTTTCCTTCTTCCTCCTCCTCCTCTCCTTCTTCCTCCTCCTCTCCTTCTTCCTCCTCCTCTCCTCCTTCTTCGTCCTCCTCCTCCTCTTCTTCTTCCTCCTCCTCCTCTCCTTCTTCCTCTTCCTCTCCTTCTTCCTCCTCCTCTCCTCCTTCTTCGTCCTCCTCCTCCTCATCTTCTTCCTCCTCCTCCTCTCCTTCTTCCTCCTTCTCCTCTCCTTCTTCCTCCTCGTCTCCTTCTTCCTCCTCCTTTCCTTCTTCCTCCTCCTCCTCTCGTTCTTCCTCCTCCTCTCTTTCTTTCTCCTCCTCTCGTTCTTCCTCCTCCTCTCCTTCTTCCTCCTCCTCTCCTTTATTCCTCCTCCTCTCTTTCTTCCTCCTCCTCTCCTTCTTCCTCGTTCTCACCTCCTTCTTCTTCCTCCTCCTCTCCTTCTTCCACCTCCTCCTCCTTCTTCCTCCTCCCCTTCCTCCCCCTCTCTGTTTTCCTCCTCTCCTTCTTCTTCTTCCTCCTCTTTCTTCTTCTTCTTCTTCTTCTTCTTCTTCTTCTTCTTCTTCTTCTTCTTCTTCTTCTTCTTCTTCTTCTTCTTCTTTTTCTTCTTCTTCTTCTTCTTCTTCTTCTTCTTCTTCTTCTTATTCTTCTTCTTTTTCTTCTTCCACGCCCCTTTCTCGGTCTATCTTGCGTGGTAACAGATACAGGCGGCAAAATGGCTTCCACATGAACGCAGATTCGTTGCGTTGTATTCCGGACAGCATTTGTGTCTCATTTTTGCCAGACAGTGAGAAGATTTCTCAGAATGTGATAGACAGGGGTATGAATAAATACTTCTCATGTTATTTAGACGAAATTAAGATCTATGAGCAAGAGGATTAAACGGTGGAGGTGACAGCTTGGTGCTTCAGATCAATGCGAAAAAATGAAGCACCACATCCACTTTCTTTCCATCTTGACGCTGCTAAGCAGAAGATCAACCATCCTCATTGCTCGTGCAAGGCTGGGTAAGTGTTGTTTTTTTTTAAATCATTTATCTGTTACGTGTTTGATGGAGTAACCGAAGCTCGCATTCCAAAATTGTAGAACCTACTCTTGAAGTGTTGTGTGTGGAGCCAAAAAGCTTGCGCAACTGTCCTTCGCACTGACTGTCCTATGCACGGACTGTCCTTTGCATTAACTGTCCTTCACACTGACTGTTCTATGCACTGACTGTCCGATGCACTGACTGTCCTATGCACTTTCACACTGACCAGTGCACAGAATGACCGGTGCGTGTCCGAAGCACTGGTGAGCGCGACAAAAACTTGGAGCGGACTGCTAGATCTTTACCCACTGTAGAAAGCGCACTTCCCCTCCTCTCCTTCGTGACAATCTCCTTGTCAGTGCATAGAACAGTCAGTGTGAAGGACAGTTAATGCAAAGGACGGTCAGTGCAAAGGACAGTCCGTGCATAGGACAGTCAGTGCAAAGGACAGTTGCGCAAGCTTTTTGGATCCACACACAACACTTCAACAGTAGCTTAGGTTACTCCATCAAACACGTAACAGATAAATGATTTTTAAAAAACACTTACCCAGCCTTGCACGAGCAATGAGCAATGCATGACCAGGTTCGATTCTGCGCTGAAACTTTTTTTCCTCTTTTTTCGAGAGGTTGTGGGTTCGAACCCAACCTGGTTTTTGTGTTTTTGTGTGTGTGTGAATTTTCCGACTCTTTTCTCGAGAGGTTGCGGGTTCGAACCCGATCTTTAAAAAAAAAAATCCCTCCTGGTTTACTGGAGGTCCTACAGACTTTATCCCTCCAGGTTTACTGGAGATCCTACAGACTTTATCTGTGTGTGTGTCTGTCTGTCCCGACTTCACGGCTGATTTCTCAAAAACTACCGAGCGGATTTCCTTGACATTTTGCACACTAACTGGAAGTTAGGTCCGATTGAATGTATCAAATTTTCAGAATCAAGGCTTGAAGAGAACGTGGTTTTTTAAGGTCGTACACTCGACAGCGCCTCTCCAAATACTCGATTCATGGAATGGCGAAATTGCGAAATGTGTGACGTCATCAATACCGTGACATAATTTATTGTGTGTGTATGTCTCTCTGTCGATTCTCAACGACTGATTTTTCAAAAACTACTGGACGGATTTCCTTAGCATTTTGCACACTTACTGGAAGTTAGGTCCGATTTAATGTATCAAATTTTCAGAATACAGGCTTGAAAAGAAAGTGATTTATTTAGGTCGTAAATTCGAAAACCCCACCCCTCAAAATCGATTGATGGAAGGGCGACCCACTCCACAGCCACGCCCCTTTCTCGCTCTATCTCGCGTGATAACAGATGCAGGCGGCAAAATGGCTTCCACATGAACGCAGATTCGTTGCGTTGTATTCCGGACAGCATTTGTGTCTCATTTTTGCCAGACAGTGAGAAGATTTCTCAGAATGTGATAGACAGGGGTATGAATAAATACTTCTCATGTTATTTAGACGAAATTAAGATCTATGAGCAAGAGGATTAAACGGTGGAGATGACAGCTTGGTGCTTCAGATCAATGCGAAAAAATGAAGCACCACATCCCCTTTCTTTCCATCTTGACGCTGCTAAGCAGACGATCAACCATCCTCATTGCTCGTGCAAGGCTGGGTAAGTGTTGTTTTTTTTAATCATTTATCTGTTACGTGTTTGATGGAGTAACCGAAGCTCGCATTCCAAAATTGTAGAACCTACTCTTGAAGTATTGTGTGGAGCCAAAAGACTTGCGCAACTGTCCTTCGCACTGACTGCCCTATGCATGGACTGTCCTTTGCATTAACTGTCCTTCACACTGACTGTTCTATGCACTGACTGTCTGATGCACTGACTGTCCTATGCACTTTCACACTGACCAGTGCACAGAATGACCGGTGCGTGTCCGAAGCTCTGGTGAGCGCGACAAAAACTTGGAGCGGACTGCTAGATCTTTACTCACTGTATAAAGCGCACTTCCCCTCCTCTCCTTCGTGACAATCTCCTTGTCAGTGCATAGAACAGTCAGTGTGAAGGACAGTTAATGCAAAGGAAAGTCAGTGCAAAGGACAGTCCGTGCATAGGACAGTCAGTGCAAAGGACAGTTGCGCAAGCTTTTTGGTTCCACACACAACACTTCAACAGTAGCTTAGGTTACTCCATCAAACACGTAACAGATAAATGATTTATAAAAAAAACTGTTACCCAGCCTTGCACGAGCAATGAGCAATGCATGACCAGGTTTGATTCTGCGCTGAAACTTTTTTTCCTTTCTATTTTTCGAGAGGTTGTGGGTTCGAACCCAACCTGGTTTTTTGTTTTTGTCTGTGTTTGTTTTTCCCCCCTCTTTTCTCGAGAGGTTGCGGGTTCGAACCCGATCTTTAAAAAAAAATTAAATATATATGCCATAACCTGGAGGTTCAGCGCCAGCGATTTTTATCTTTCTCAGTCCACACCCAATCTGTTTGAAAGCATAGATCGCTCTCTTATTTACATCATGACTGGGCTTTGCCATCTTTGATGTTGAGATCATCTGGATGGCATCATACGCTTGACACTTCACAATAAACTCTCTTGCGAAGACCTGACTTGGAAGCCTCTCCTCCACAATCAACTCCCTCCCCTGGCATTCTGTACATGACAACAACTCCTTCACGGACGAAAACAACACGTCCAAGTCTACGAAAGCATAGCCATACTCACGATCACACAATGAGGTTGCTGCATCTTCACAAGAGGCAAGTTTCTGAGCAGATGCACTCTCGCAAACTTTATTGTTGCTATTAGTCTCGGCAATATTGTTGTCACTATGCTCAGCCCTGTCAGTAGCGTCAGTGTCACTACCCTGCGCAGACTCGCCACCGATACTTGGCAAGCCTGCTCCAGCTTGGACTCGGCCTCTCCCCATCTCAGATAACTTCCTCTCACCACCACAGTCTTCCCCTACGAACTGATTCCCCATGAATCGCCTCTTTCGACTCCGCATACTCGCTAACTTCCTCTTAATCGTCATCTTGAACTCTGCATTCAAATAAACTCGGCAGTTGCAGCGTTCACAAAGCGCGCGAAAAGCGGAAGTTGACACCAGCCAAACGTCACTGTTAACTTTGCGCTGATTGGCTTATAAGACCCTTCAGCTCATTATAATACTCTGATCATCCAATGAAATTCATCCATAGAAAACTATAGGGATCGTTTCAAACATAAAACTGTGATAACAATGGAGCAATTTGGTGCAAGAATTATGTTTCTATGATGCAACATAGTGAAGTTATGAGTTACTGAATATTAATTAGGTCATCAGTTAATTTGACAGCACCAGATATGTTTATACCATGCATAATAAATGACAATTTTCATCATTTTCTGCCACTTTGGCAAGTTTATTGTTTACATCCATGCATAGCTGAGACTTTGGGGCGTCTAAAACTGGGGGTCCTCTCAAAACTCATAATAATGAGAAAATCATAATTTTTCAAAACGGCCGCCATATTTACACGCGTTTAGGCCCTCTATCGGACCTCGGAGGTGCGATAAATTTATACGCGAAAATCCGTATAGGATAGGCTAACCAGATTGACGTGCATACCGATTGTTCAAGCCTATCCGCCCGTATAGGGGATAAACGCGATTAGTCCACTAAACGGACCGACGTGCATATGGGCCCAAAACGTTAAATCACCCCCGTCGCAAAAAGAAAACCCAAGGACAGCGAGCTTTTTCTTACATCGGCCCTGTAACGTGGAATAGCCTACTTTTCCCTGTCCGTCACTCTGATTCCATGTCCCAGTTCAAATCCTCCCTTAAGACACACCTGTTCCGGTCAGTCTTTCCTGACGAGCAGCGAACTGCTTCACAAGGCGCCTCTTTTATGTTTCCTGTTTTGTTTATTGCCTGCTACTTAATTAATTGTATTGTATTTAATTTTTCTTTTATTTCAACTGTACAGTGTGCGAGTGTTAGAATGCTTTATGTGAGTGTAGACTTTTTCATTGTAAACGCCATGAGCTTGCCTATTAGGGAAGGTATGTGCGTAGAAATAGTCTGTATTATTATTAGTATTATTTACACACACACACACACACACACACCACATACACACTTTTGATATACACACACACATATGCACAAACATGCACACACACACAAGCACACACACACACACACACACATACACACACACACTCACATATATGCATGAACATGCACACACACACACACACATACACACCACACATACACACCTTTGATATACACACACACATATGCACGAACATGCACACACACACAAACACACATACACACATGCACACACACACAAGCACACATACACCCATACACACACACACACAAGCACACATATACCCATGCACACACACAGTCCACAGCTCAGCCTGGTACTTGATAGCGGCAGCGTACAGCATGGCCACATTCTCCACAGAGATGCCTTGCTGGATGATGAGCCACATTCTCCACAGAGATGCCTTGCTGGATGATGAGCTGGCAGTGCTGTTTGAGAGTGGGCTCACAGTAGGCATTGGCCAGGTCTAGCAGTCCTGCAAGGACCGAGCACACTGTGGTCAGAGCTCAGGGCAGCCCTACTCACATCTGCACTGCTCTGCCTGCTGGAGGAATAGCATCTCAGCAGCCCACAGACACCAAACACAGCACATTACCACATGGATGAGTAACATGATAGGAATGCAGCAGCGGCAGCAGCACCAGCAGAAACTGTGTGACCTGGCATGAAAAAGAACACTGACCAAGACCTGCTAGGTCTTGAGAGACAATGCTATACACATTCCCTGAACAGCAAATCAAGTAGTAGCATGACCTGCTGTACTTTTCAGTGAAATCTGGTACCTAAAATCCGAGAACCCTTTTCTTCCAACATCAATTAGAGCTTTGAATTGTATATTGTGCTCCAAGTAGTATTCATGGTCTGAGTGTTCTCTTCTAGAAAACTGTGTAGATATGTAGTGGGAAAATAATGGACTTGGGCAGGGTGGGTGGGTTGAGGTGGGAGTGAGTGGGGTGGGGAGGTTGGGAGCAGGGGTAACAAAGGGGGGGGGGGGGAGGGTAGTGCTAGAGGGAGAAACTAGTGTGAAGGGGGACACTCACTCTCCCTTTATCCCCTCCTTCACTGTCCAGGCTAACATCTCTCTCTCTCCCTCTCTCCCTCTCTTTCTCTCTCTCTCTCTCTCTCTCTCTCTCTCTCTCTCTCTCTCTCTCTCTCTCTCTCACACACACACACACACTCTCTCTCCCTCTCTCTCTCTCTTTCTCTCTCTCTCTCTCTCTCTCTCTCCCTCCCTCTCTCTCTCTAACTCTCGCTCGCTCTCTCTCTCCCTCTCTCTCCCTCTCCCTCTCTCTCTCACTCTCTCTCTCTCTCTCGCTCTCTCTCTCTCTCTATCTCTCTCTCTCCCTCTCTCTCCCTCCCTCTCCCTCTCCCTCTCTCTCTCTCTCACTCTCTCTCTCTCTCTCTCTCTCTCTCTCTCTCTCTCTCTCTCCCGCTCTCTCTGGGCAGCCACTGAGTTCCGGCTACTCTGTGAAATAGTGAAGGAGCTGAAAGACTCGACATGCATCCCTCCAATGATAAACACATGGGCGAGCTCAGCTGATCAATACCAACATAAGCCTGCCATTGCTGCTCCTGACCAGACTGAAAATGTATGTGCTACTGATCAACTGGCCATCACCAACCTGTCTCTCTCAAATCTTCCGGAACGGGCCATCCACCCTGACTCATGCCAGGCCGACAATGTGGCCGATGGAGACTTTCCTCCAAATCAACCAAATCAGACACTCCTTTCTGAGCAGAAGGTGACCTCAAATTTAACCAAGAATGAAACCACGATTTCCCTCTCAGAGGACCCACACTTATCCAACGCAATGGTAACTTCACCAGCAACACAACAAAATTCACCTCCTGCTTTTTCAGAAGAAAACAATGACAGTACATGCAACAAATGCGCCGAATCAACAAAACAACAGCTGTGCTTTGCATGCATAATGGACATGTTCCAAGATCTGAAAGTCCAGACTGACAACAGAAGCAAAGCCCGCTCCCGGTCAATAGAAGATGATCTCACAACTCTCAGGACTGAAAATGCGGAACTCCGCGGTCTAGTGTCAAACCTGACAGCAAAGCTTGCGACAGTGGACACAAGACTGAAGGAAATATTGAATGCACAAAAGAAGAAAAAAAGAGACATGGGTACTACAACTTCTCCAGACTGCAGCAAAACACGCGCTTCTTCTCCTTCGATAACCACCAGCGTCGAACACCACCCATCCGAGCCTCAAACAACAAATCTGCCTCAACGCTCCTCCTGTGCCCAACCCAACAGCCTCAAACGC
This sequence comes from Theodoxus fluviatilis, assembly GCA_034096865.1. Lineage (NCBI taxonomy): Eukaryota > Metazoa > Mollusca > Gastropoda > Cycloneritida > Neritidae > Theodoxus > Theodoxus fluviatilis. The sequence goes on from JAWQFJ010002310.1 coordinate 16,734, forward strand.
AACGGTACCAATCAGAGTGGGTCTCAGCAGTCAACACCTCAGTATGGCAGAGCAGCTACTTTCCATCCAGAGAAGAAGGAGTTTGTGATTTTCCCTAGAGTAAAGCCATCTCAAGAAAACCGGATCCATTTCCAGCTACCACCATCTGGAAAGATCAGACGACTTCTCGTGGGGAACTCCGATCTCAGACATGTCAATCGGAGACGACTAGATCCAACTGGTGCTACTCACATTCGCACCCTCCATGGATCCACAGTCAAAGACTTGATTGGTGCCCTTGGCTTGTGTCACCCTCGAGATGATGTGGCTAGCGTGGTGGTTCACACTGCACCAAGCGAAAGCCCCAGTAATATCGACTCATCCATAAAGGACTACGAGAATCTAACCTCTCTAATTCGTCGGGTGTTCCCTGAAGCTACAATAGCACTCACTGCAATCATACCCAGAAGAAGGAACACAGTCCAGATGACCTCCTCTCTGAACAAACACCTCCTAGAGATCTGCAAAAAGAAAAACATAACTATTCTTCATGAACTGCGCTTTTGGGCTGCAGATGGAACCATCGACTCTCGTTTGTTTTCAAATGACAGGCACATCAACGAGAGAGGAACTGCAGTCTTACTGCGTCAGATCGCAAGATTTCTGAGACAGGACCCACCTCCTGCAAGATCCACCGCCATTGCTCATGGGACGGAAAAAAAGAGAACAAACCTCGGACACCAGCAAGCAGGAGACACCTACAATACAGAATTTCCTCCTCTCCCTCGGAAATGGCAGTTGAACCATTCCAGCCCTACAACACGACCAGAGCAAATTCATAGCATTCCAAACAGCAAGGACACTTCTCTGAACAACAACAATAATACACTAAATGACATAGTACAGACATGTAGAATACAGACAGTCACTGGCCCTAACCTCAACAAGGACGTACTGCCTACTGTGACGGAGAAGAAACCTCAAAACACCAATACTCAGTGTCCCGGCCAAGCACCCCTTAGATGTCAAACAGAAAGTGTAGAGGTGCATGCAACTCAACCTTTGATTCCTGAGTGCAGAATGCCCGCTACTTCCAGATTGCCCCACCAAACCATCCCTCAAAATCCTCAGATGGCCCCCTACCTACACTTTCATCCTTTTTTCCCATTCTTTCCTCCATACATGCAGTGGCAATATCCTCATCCCTTCAATGGTCTCCGACCAGTACCAACAGTGTGAATACCAGTTGGCTACAGTATTCCTCGATGGATTTTTGGCGTGAACGATGAATTCTTTGCCGACGTGATTTTTTTTCTTTCTTTCTCTTCCCATCCAATCCAATGACAGTTAGGTATCATTATCAACAATCATGGTCCATAAACAAAATTTGCACATAGGACATATAAATGTATATCATTTATACAATAAAGTGACGGACATTGGTGCTCTTATTCAGAAGGAACAGTTAGGCATTCTTGGAATAAGTGAATCTCGCCTTCACAGTGAAATCAGTGATGAAGCAATTGAAATATCAGGATTTGACATCGTACGACGCGATCCTGTGCTACCTGGGCACACTGGGTTAGCAATCTACATTACCTATGACTTACGAAATTCTATTTATAGAAGACATGACCTTGAATCTTCAAGTGTTGAGTGTATTTGGCTGGAGCTGAAACAATCTTCAAAGACTTCTCTTCTCCTGGGATTCTTGTACAGAAACCCTGCCTCCACCTTCTGTTGGTATGATGACTTCGTAAGCATGATGGACAAAGTGAGTGCTCTTGGAAAAGATATTCTTCTTCTTGGTGACTTTAATATAGACTACCTAAAAATTAACGGTGCATGGAATTCAACTACCCTGCTCTTTGGACTCAAGCAATTGGTTCATACAGCCACTAGGGTCACTCAATCAACATCGACTCTTATTGATCACATATATACCACCAACATCCATCTGATACAAAGCACTTGGGTGCCAAGAATGGGCATTAGTGATCATTTTCCAATCATCTGCTCCTTGCACGCTAAACTCTCCAAAAGAAAAAAACGCGATCATTCATATCTGAACTATAGATCGTTCAAAAACTTTGATGCCAAAACCTTTTGTTCTGACCTCCAAAAGACACCCTTCCATGAAATCCAATATCACACCGATCCAAACTGTGCACTTCAGCTTTGGTACAACATATTTCTAGGAGTAATTAACAAACACGTTCCGATCAGAAGAAAACGCGTGCGTCATCCAACGCTGCCACCATGGTTAACCAAGGAAGTAATGCAAGCAATGTCCCTCAGAGACAAACACAGGAAAAGCAATGATTTCGTTGCATATAAAAAACAAAGAAATGCAGTTAAAAGCTTAGTGAGGAAAGCAAAGAAAGAATATTTTCAGAAACTTATAACTGATAACAAAAACATCACCTCAGTATGGAACGCCATAAATACCTTTACCAAACGAAACGGAGCTAAAGCTCACTCATCATACCCATCCGATGATGTTAATGACTGCAATAATCACTTCCTTTCTGTGGCTGAAAAGTTATTCCCTCGCGATAGTAACCATAATTTCCAATCTGATACAGCATATCTCCAAGAATTCTGCCAAGAGAGACTATTGTCTTCATTGGAATTTGAGATTCCTCTTCTTGCTGTTCATGAAGTTGGCAGATTTATTGAAAAACTCAACTCTAAAACAACAGGACCTGATGGCATCAATAGCTTTCTTCTTAAACTCTCTCTTCCATATGTAATCGACTCGCTCACATACATATACAATTTGTGTATTATCAAGCAAAACTTCCCAGATGAATGGAAAAAAGCTAAAGTTATCCCTCTACCAAAAGTGAAAACTCCCACAAGTCTAGATGACTTCCGACCCATATCAGTTCTATCAATTTTATCAAAACCAATTGAAAAGCACGTTCACAAACATCTGTTGGCATTTCTTGATCGGCACAGTCTTCTACACCCCCTTCAATCGGGCTTCCGACCAAAACATTCCTGCCATACTGCATTATCCCACCTGATTGACACCTGGCTGCACGCCATTAACACCTCGAAAGTTATAGGATCTGTCTTCCTAGATTTCAGAAAAGCTTTTGACATGGTACATCACGACATACTATTGGATAAACTGACTCTTTATTTTCATGGTCACACGACTGTGAAGTTTTTTCAGTCATTCCTGGATAATCGACAACAATGTGTCCAATTCGATGGGCACGTTTCCAAGTATGGTATTCTAAAAGCCGGTGTCCCACAGGGATCTGTACTAGGCCCCCTTTTATTCTGCTTATTCATAAATGACCTACCCTTGCATATCACAGATAGAAAGGTCTCATGTAACATGTTTGCAGATGATACAACGCTGTCTACCGCGGACAGCTCAATCGAAACTGTGGCAGATAAACTCCAAAAGAGTCTTGATGAAATATGTTGCTGGTGTCTTTCAAATCATATGGTCCTCAACCCGTCCAAAACCAAGTATATGGTGATAACCACAAGGCAAAAACATCAACTACATCCTTTGTCACTCCCACTCTCACTTGATGCAGAGCCGATAGAAAAGGTGAAAGAACACAAAGTGCTTGGGGTGATGATTGACGAACAGTTAGACTGGAATTCACACATAAATCTAATGTGCAAAAAGATTTCAAGCAATCTCTTTCTACTGTCAAAGCTGAGGCACTTTGTAGACACGGAAACCTGCAAAATCTTTTTCAGTGCCCACATCATATCACACATCAATTACGCATCAACATTGTGGGATAACTGTAGTGAAGCTAATTTGAAGAGAGTTAATTCACTTTACAGAAGAGCTTCTAAGCTTATGGTCCCAAATAAATCTCTCAGCACTGAAAAGAAAATGGAAATGCTTGACATTTTGCCTCTCCATAAGCATCTGCAGCTCAATAAGTGTGTGCTTGTGAAAAAGGTAAAAGATGGCCGAACACCAGAATATTTAACCAAACTATTTGAGCAGTCATCATTCAGAGGACGTGACAAACTTCTCCTGCCTCAGCCTCGCATCGATTTGTTCAAATCGAGCCTATCTTACTCTGGGCTGCTCTGTGGAATACACTGCCTGATGATTTAAAATGTATCAATCTTTGCCTGTGTTCAAAGACAACATTACGCAATTACTTCTCAGCATCATTCCTATGTAGTTTTCCACAGCTTCATCTGGCGTATAACAGTAGGAACGCTAAGAGTGTGTATTTGTGTAGTTGTCCCTTCCCTTACATATATGTGCCTTACTTGTCATGACTCCCTGCTAAAGCTATCGTGAGGGGTTACCGGCTGATTGGGGGGGGGGAAGTAGGGGAGTGAGTGTAAACAAGAGGCTATGACCTACTTGTATGTTATTTGGTTTTTAACATTTGGATGTTAGAACATTGATTTTTTTATGGGCATTGTCATTGTAGTTGATTCAGTTCCATATTTAAATTTGCTTCTCTGGTAACACATCTATCTACCCATTTTTAGTATTTTAAGAAATTGTACATGTTATAATTCTTTCGCTAATTATAATGCTATCTCTCTCTTCTCTCTCTCTCGTTCCCATTCGTCCTCTATCCTGCGCTCTTCTCACTCTATCTCTCTCTCTCTCTCCTCCCTCCCTCCCTCCCTTCTCCCCCACCCCCTCCCCCACACTCTCCCCCCCCCACCCCAACCTCTCTATCAAACCCCAACATTCTTCCCTTCCTCCCATTTCCCCAGCTACTCCCCCACCTTCTCCTTCCTCCCCTCTTTCCCCCAGCTAACACACCGCTTTCTCTCCGTCTCCTCTCGTCTCTCTCTCTCGGCTCACCTTCTCTCTCTCGTCTCCGTCTCTCTCTACTCTCGTCTCTCTCTCTCCTCTCTCTCCCACATTCTGAATTTTGCCTCAATGGCTGAATGTAAGAAAGGCACTACGCCTTTCACTACCCTTGTAATTAGTTCGTTCGTTCGTTCGTTCGTTCGTTCTCTCTCTCTCTGTCTCTTCCTCCCTCCCTCTCTCGGTTCAACCACCTTTTTGTTTCCTCTTCACAGAGTGTTGGTGGGCATTCCTTATCCTTAGGGATCAGACCCCAGGGTCGCCGGCCCGCCCCCTGTTCTGTGCTCTTAATTAGAATATACTTCTAGTTTGTTAAGAGATCGGCTTGCTCAGCCGGAACCACCTTTGAGGGTGTCATCGTGTGGCTCACCCTTGATATAGGCGGGGGCCAAATACATTGCTGGGCAGCAACGAGATTACCACCATGGTCTGACACTTGACCACCTGGTTCTCCTGGTCGCCCAGACAGCCTGGCCTAAGATAATCCGGGTCCCTCGCCATGAAAGAAGTAATATAACAGGCTGTGGCAAAGCAGTCTGCGGCTTCTACGCGGTGTCCTCAGCCCCTGCATACCGCCTTACCAACACTCCCCTTGGCTTCATCACATCTGGCTGCTGGCGAGCAGTACGGCTCTGCAGGACAGTGGCACGGCCACCGCCACAGCTCCGTTTTCAAGATGAACCACGAAACAAGAAGTGTGTCCTGAAGCAGGAAGAAATCCATGCGGTCCACCCCACACCGGGCCCGAGGCCACGCATTGTTCTACAGACCAGAGGGAGGCGTTGGTGGCCTACCCACGTTTGCGTGAGGGGATGGCTTTGACGACATGACAGCTGAGGACTGGGCAGCAGAGAGAATGCGCCGTGGGATCCGGTGGGATGAATATCGGCTGACGCAACTGACGCTGCATCAATCGACCAAGTGCGTCAATATGGTGCGTACCTGAAGCTCATTCCCCAGTCACATCCAACGAGCGATGGTCTGTACCTTGCCTCAACACAAGCACATCCCACGTCAAGGCTCACAAGAGAATGACACTTCACTGGCCCGATAAACAACCACCCTCCGGGGGTGGGCGGCCCACTCACCGATTGTGTTTGACCAAAACGACCCTCGGCAAGCTGGTGGCGCAGGTACCAGCCGGGCTCAACACGCAATCAACTCACCTCACAGATCCGGAACCATGCCGGCCGCAGCTTGTGGACATGTGTTCCGGATTCGGCCCTTTCGCATCCCCGCCGGCGAAAGACGTGCATCTCCTGCCTCCCAACGCATCCGGTCGCTTGCCCCTCTCCTCTGCTCACCGGACTTTCTGGCCATGCAGTACACCAGGGTGAGCGGCGGCTCAGCCGCCTGATAGACTCGGGTTTGGGCTCACCCTATTGTGGATATGTGTTTGATTTCACAGTTCCTACAACGGGCCAGCTCATCGTCTCAGTAAAGTAAGTTCGTTCCGCCCATTGCGGATTTGTCCATCAGTGCCCATTACGAGAACTGACCTTGCTACAACTACTTAAACATGTTGGCCAACCTACCCCACAGATACCTAGAGCGTCTGAAGTTTCATGTGCTTTTGAGACTTGGACGAATTTGCAGCGATTTTAATAGCCACTTATCACAACTATCCTACGTTCTATTAGACAATAGCATTCGCCAAAATATCCCCATTATTCGCGCCTTCCCGTCCGCTTGTATTTAGTATCGTGACAGTGCATTCGGTCTCGCAGTGCTATTTTTGGTATACTACGCCCTTACAGCCGTGTTCCTATTGTGGTACAAAGATTTCCCTTTGACACTTTGTTTTTCTTTGCTTTCTAACACCACTGAGGAATGTGACGAATGTTTTTTTTTAAATACTGAATCTAGGATGCCATTTTCCTTGTATCATTGATCTTTGTGTTTTCGTGGTTTGCACCACTACGGGTGGTGAGGCTTCTAACAGCCAGATCGGAAAAATGTGAAACCGTGATAGTTGCCACCGAAATGCCGTTTGGCCTGGCCATTGTGTGCACGTGGCGGTTTTTTATTTTCTTTTTACTAAATCTCTGGATGCATTGTTCTTGGGCGTTGGTTAAAGCCAACTCATTGATACATTGCGGAGTTTATTTTACTAATCCTTGATCCTCAGGGTATTTTTTTCGGGGAGGGGGCCGCTATTGCGGAGGGCCGCTAGAGCGGGGGGGCCGCTATTGCGGGATTTTTTTTGGTCAAAAGCTCTTAAGGCCATTTTTGATTTCTTTTGTCCCTAAAACGCCTAAAAAAGCCCTAACATTTTTTGTTACTAACGGGTGAAGCTCTATATTGTAACTCCATCCCACGTTTGACTCTCAACGGGTGGTCCCTAAGCCCTAACTCCAGGGCCTGACGCTGATGTTGGACACAAACGTGACAAAAATTAACGCGTCCGGGTTTAGGTGAAACTCCTCGGACAGGCTAAGTCAGTCAGCGGGGTGGCGGGTGCGGCCTAGGCTGAGCGCTATCGGTAAAACCCGAAAAAACATCTAAGTTTTTTCAAAACAAAGTAACACAAATTTTATGGGGGTTTTTGCGTTTTAGGACAAAAGAATCAAACTGGCCTGAAGAACTTTTGTTTAAAAAATCCCGCAATAGCGGCCCCCCACAATAGAAAAAAAAACCACGAAACAATTTCTAAGTTTAGGAAAAAAGTAACAAAAATGTTATGTTTTTTTTGGCGGTTTACGACAAAAGAATCAAAATCGCCTAAAGAACTTTTGTTATTTAAAAAAATCCCGCAATAGCGGCCCTCCGCAATAGTGGCCCTCCACAATAGCGGCCCTCCGCAATAGAGAGCCGACCTCGTCCACACTCCAGTGTTGGAGACTGTGTGGGAGTGGGCATGGAATCTCTCTGTGTGGAGGATGGGTGGCTTGGTCCGTGTTCCAAACAGAGTTGTCTCCCTTACCTACTTAGCACTTAAACTATCACCGGTGTTTCCTGAACTTGTAAATTGCATGATATAATTTTTTTTAAATACATATTTCATTGTTTTTCTAGGTGTCATTCAAAATCACTCCTTCAGTAAGTAAATAGTTTTATGGGCATGGGATTACTTATTCATGTGCAATGAGAGTACTTTGTGTATAAACAATGTGTTTGTGTACATGTATGGGGGACTTGGCAGTACCAGTAATAGCAGAAGTGAGACTGTGTTCAGAACAAAAATAGAGTTCCTACATTTCAGCTCCTTATTCTACTGACTAAAGAATGAAATATGTGTTTAATTTAGCATAGTACCTTTTAAAGTTAGTGAGCTGTATGTTTATCATTGTGCTTTTCTTGTTAGTGAGTTGTATGATTATAATAGTGCTTTTCCTTGTTAGTGAGTTGTATTTTTATCATAATGCTTTTTATTGTTAGTTAGTTGTGTATTTAGCATTGTACTTTTTATTGTTAGTAAGCTGCGTATTTAGCATTGTACTTTTTATGGCTAGTGAGTTGTGTATTTATCATAGGCGTTTGTGGTCGAAAATGCCCATGTTAAAACGCAGGAAGTCAGATGTTCCGGCTTGTCAGCTTGTGTGTTACGTCATCTTTGCTGTCTTTCCCGCACCCCTTTCCTAGGACGAGTCCATTAGCGTCCCCCCCCTCCCCTCCCCCCCCCCTCTCCCCCCCCCCCCTCTCCCCCCCCCCCCCCCCCCCCTGCCCGCGGAAGTCTAACCAATCAATTTAAGCACCATAAACCGAAATAAATTTTTGATGCAAAATTCGAAAAGCAGAGCTTGTGATCTTTACAGTCTTGATGACAATGTTTCATGCGTGTTGCCGTGACCGTGTGTGGCGGGAGTGAGTTCGATTATTTCTGGTTCATTCGTGTCAGCAAATAGAGTGTGTGTATCGCCATGGCGTTGCATGTATGTCGTGTTTTTGTTTGCCTCTGTGTGTGTGTGTGTGTGTGTGTGTGTGTGTGTGTGTGTGTGTGTGTGTGTAATGTTACATCCCAAAAGGGTTGCAACATTGTTGTCTATTTTGGAGATAGACTCTCTTTCTCATTTATTTGCATGCCTTGCTTTCTCAACAAAGACACGGAGTTGGATAGTATGTCAAATTTCTATTTAATTCGGATCACCAGAATCTTCATGCAAAACATGCAAAATCAAATCCTAAATTACTTCTTCATTGATTAGCAAAATTTAAAATGACCAACCAGTATCAATTATTAATAGAGTCACGATAATTGTTCATCTTCATTCACGATGAAAAGGAGAGAGTTCAATGTTCACTATGCACGGAGTTCTCCGCGTTAGAGAGAGTTCAGTTCTTGCCAAAGTTCATCAGACGATTAGAAAACACATGGGGACAGAGGGAGGACAGGTTTCATTGTCCACTCATCACTGATGACGTCTGTAGACTCGGGTCAGGAGATCTTAGGCCCCAGGAGGGTGTGTTTATCATTCTTCTGGCGAGGAAGTTTTCTCAGGAGTTGCCTCCCCTCCACTGAACCACCGCCAGCCGTCCAGGCAACGACGGGAGTCAAGCATGTCTGGTTCCCTCCAGGGATTGGCACCGACTGACTATAGTCAGCAATGTGTAGAAAGCGTCCCAGCCCCCACTGTCCACAACAAAATTCCTCCAGGCACCAGGGGTCGTGAGACCACGGCCCCAGGAAGCATGGAATCTCTGGAGAAAGGGGAGTTCACATGGATATCCTATCTCGCTGGCCACTCTCACCAATTAGCTCCCTCAGTCCCCTCTTCCTCGTTATCTACTGAGTCCCAAAGCTATTTATCAGGTTCACCACCTGCAACTCCTCTGGGGTGGTCAGCTCTTTATGTATCACAGTAAGAGAGAGAGAAAACATATGAGTGCGTTGCGTGTGTATATGTGCGCACGTGTTTGGTGTATGTGTTTGCACGCGCGCATGCGTGCAAGGACGCCTCTCTCTCTCTCTCTCTCTCTCTCTCTCTCTCTCTCTCTCTCTCTCTCTCTCTCTCTCTCTCTCTCTCTCTCTCTCTCTCTCTCTCTCTCTCTCTCTGCCAGCGCGCGCAGCGACAATCGAGCAGTAAGCTCTAACACCTCCCTATTGTGGCGGTCCTGTGGGGAAGGGGGGCTACACGATGAAGACAGCCCGACAGAACTCTGGCCCGACCCCAGCGTCCAGCCTGACTGGGAAACCAGCCTCTAGCCAGCTCTGCCGACTTCTCTCTCAAGGCCTGGGTTGTCTCCCCTGGCTGACGGGAAAGGGCACGAGGGAACGAACGCAATATTCAGGGGCGCTCTGACCCTTGTTTGACCTCTCATACACAGTGAGTCAGAGCGCCCGGGGTCGCACGCCTTATACAACGTGACAGGCGTCGTAGAGCTACATCAGACTCAGCGAACTTCATCAAAGCATACTAGCTTGTTCCCTGAGGCAAGATGACGCAAAGTCAGGGCCAGCTTCAAGCCAGGCTCAAGCATGTCATCCCTAGTGTTCTGCTTGGTGATCCTTGGACCTACTCTGTTTAACAGCTCGTCAAACATTGCTGGGGTCACGCGCAAAAAAATTACAAATGATGCTTGATCCTCACTACGGAGTTCAACCATAAGCTGGTCAAACAAACCAAATTGTGGTCTCCTCGCGATCCACGGCCGCACCCAGTACATTCTCTGTCTTCTTTTCTTTTTTCTGTTTGCATGCAACACGTACAACGCCAACTTGATGAGTGAGGACAGCCAGCTGGTATTCTCGATTTGCTAGATTGGACATCTTCCCACCAATACTGAGACAAGCACTTGTGATTACACACATTTTATACCATCCCAACATACGCCATAAATCGGTAGCTGTGCGTCAGACGCAAGTTATGTGGTCGTCCAGCGTACGACAAATACGTTAAAAGAACGTTTCTCGTACGTTACCATACGCTGCTGAACAGCCAACGTACAGCCAACGTACTGCAACTTATGATTAACGTTCACGTAACGTGCGTGGACGACCCTTTAACGTACCTAAAACGTACAGCCAGCGTGTGCCAGCGTATGCGTAACGTATGAGCCATACGTTGTCACCTCGGCGTACGACGTCGTTTGGCGACGCATGTCAGCGAACATCAGCGTACTCTGACGTACTCTTAACGTATACAGAATGTGCCCATAACGTATACAACGTACTCCAGCGTATTTTTTATACGTTGGCACACGCTGGCAAATTTCATGCTGTGTGACAGGGCCATAAGGAAATACGTCGAAGGAAATACACGTCAGATTTTTTTGCGCTGTAATTGCCAAATGATGTTGATAATAAACCATTTAGAACAAGAATGATATTTGTCTAACAGGCGGGCTGCTGAGCCCTGTCTTGTGAACACGCAGTGAATGCAGCGAACATGCATCACAGTACTCAGACGAAATATGGAGCCGTACGGCTAACCAACCACACAGCTGAGCGTATTGAAAGATATCGGAGAGAGCGAGAGCACTAATCAGACGATTAGTACTCAGACGAAATATGGAGCCATCACCATCATCATCGTCGTCGTCGTTCTTCTTGTCTAAATTATTTGACAGTGATTCTTTGTTTTCGGAAAATGAAGCCGTACGGCTATCCAACCACGCAGCTGGGTAACCGTACGAGGCCGTACGGCTACTAAATTTTTTTTTAAATGGAATCTTTGCCAAATTGCTTTCTTCTTATTCTCTTGCTTTTCTTTCTGCATGTGATGCATGTGAAGCGTTAGCAATGTTCTGGCTGCATGTCGAGTTTGTGGGTCACTGCTGTTCAGCACATCCAAAAAGGGGAGTTTCTGAGCAAAGTAGCTTATGAAGCCTAACACACACACACACACACCTGTCTTTGGACAGAACATGAAGTACCAGTTTAAAGATTCGTTCAGCTTTGCCAGTGCCTTGAATGGTCCACGATTCTTTCAATTTCTGCAGTGCCTTTTCTGAAAATTTAGTTAAGTAGAAGTATAGTATGGTTGCCATAGCGGTGAAGCATCAATCTTTTGTAGTTTTTTCAAGTTTCCATTGGGCAATCTACTCTGTTTCTCAGCTGTGCCACTCGGGCACAGATTATAGGTAACCTATAATCTTTGACTCGGGTTAGTTTCATGACCTAGATAAGTGTGGGGCTACGCAATTTGGAAGAGGTGAATAACTTGGGACACCCTGACTTGCTTTACAGTTTACTCTAAACTGTTCTAGTGATTTTCATAGCCTACAAACGCTGATAGGCCCTAAAACTCCATCCATCCAAGTGTGGGGCTGTTCTGCCTCATGATGGAATTTTGAGTCTTTGATTTCTACCTGGAGTGTTCCTCGTCTGCACCAGTTGCATGTTCTGTCCTTGAAATAGTACACACTTTGTTTTACCTGCATGCCACTATATTTCACGAACTGCTGTTCTTTGCATGGCCCTTCTCATTACTTCCTCCTCAGTAGTTGCTATATCCACGTCCATCAACATATCCCTGGACAGGATTGGGGGTTGCTGGGTAATCTGGGTGTAGGTTCTGAATCCACCTCAGCCAGTTGTCTATTCCCTGTAATAAAATAATGGACCAAGGGCACCCCTGGATTAATCCTTTCCTCCTTGCTACTGGCTCTCGGTCCATGCCTAGTTTTAACCTGAAAACTTGAATCTGTATAGATGTCTTGTGTGATTTCTATCACTTGCTCCGAGTATCCTGCCTCTCGCGTCTCATTCAGCATCATTGTTTGGTCAATGCTGCCGAAAGCATCCTTGATATCAATAAAGCTGATAAACAACTTTGTGTGTTTGAAGTCGGTGATGTCAGTTTTCAGGTTAATTTATATACATGTTCTTGTAGCCCGTTGTATACATAGCAAAATGACTTCATTCATCAGAGTAGATACAAATACAGTACATGATGAATTGCATACATAGTGACTTGAAGCCATGAAAAGTTGTGAGAATACTGGATAGCCCACCGAATGCACACTGGGATACAAATTGCCCAAATGCACAAGTTTTATCTCCTCGCATTGTACAAGGTAGGTATATGAAATGTGAGACGATGAAGAATCTGAATAATGGCCACTGTCATGATCATTCTCCCCCACCATCATGTCATTATCCCACACTGACACATTCGAGCATACATACATATCGAAAAACACTTTTTCCATCCAAGTAGTTGCGATTACAGTACATGACACAGAATGACTTGAGGGGGTGGGGACTGAAGTACTACTACTGGATAACCCATTTGTCTGCTGCCTGAAGGAGTTTACATTGCTGAGATACCAAAACAGTGACTGCTCATGCTCATTTCTGGGGTGCCATTGCTGTTGTGACATTATGCTTTTCTCGAATTTTACGTCCATGTTGTGAACATATTGCGGGGAATAACTAGAGCAAGTCCTAGCTCTCACAATTAGGACACAAGCAAAACATGTTTTGAAAATATTGTTGGGAGTCACGAGACACAGTAAACACAGCACAACATGGATGTTTTGGCGTGTTGGTGTTGGCAATGAAAACATGTTTGGCACAAAGGTCCTGTGACACGGAGCTTGGCCAAAAGGCTGTAGGCTGTTACACTCCATGCATTCACTCATGAATAGTTTTGTTTGGCTTGCAGACCCTTTGTCAAGGAACTTTCATCATTCCCAAGTGGAGGCTTTCCCTGCTCAAGCCTTTAGGTCTCCTTACATGGTAGTTGTGACATCATTGTAATAGGCAAACTTATCCATACTGCCAGGACCAAAAACAAAAACATAACAAGATGACTGAGGCAAACATGTTTTATTGTAAGAAATCTGAATTTTGACAAATTCGTGCACAATAGAATTTCAGGCATATTAGGAATCCGTTATTTACAGCACAAAGTTATGTCAAATGCATGCATGCAAAGCACAATGATGATCCTCTAAATAAGTTCTGCTCATGGGAGTAGAAATGACTCTACAATGTGACAATGACTATGTTCTGAAACTATCACAAATGACAGAATTAAGTGAGTATAGGGAACTATGTATACCATGTTTCGTCTTAACTTGCAACTGGGCAGCAAAACAACTATTACATGCGAGAAACACAGACATAATCCCCTTCCAGAATGTCATACTGTATGTGTACATCCACTGCACCACAGAAAAGTTTATGACCCATGGTGATGCTGCTGCTGCAGCTGCTATTGGGCAGAATCAAAATTCCAGGGAGTAACAGCACAATTCATGCATGCTTCCCACACAGCAGCTGCCAACTAAAGCCAATTCTGGAAAATTTACCACTGTTTAATTAAGGATTGCTCTCTTCCAAGTCATGGGGTGGGTTCTACGCATCATTTTTTGTAGAATTAATATCACACTGCTTGTCGTGACAAAAAATGACAGTGACATGTCACTTGATGGAAAATTCCTTTCACATTCCTGAGTCAGGGAAGGTGCTAGGCTTAACTAAACCCAGTCCAGGCAGAAATTTACCCCCGTCTCAAAATTGAAAAACCTATCAAATTTTACCTGCAATTTGATAAGGCAACTTCAGGCTCATGAGACAAGAGCTAACAGCATTTGGTGAGGGTCAATATCAAATATGGAAAGCAATATCTGCTGAGAGTAAAAAACTGTATAAATGTAGAAAAGTATCACATCCCCTCCTCATGTGCCATTCCTTGAAATCAAGGAAGCTGGGACATGTGTACAAGGGAACTGCAGCTTGGGGGGAAAAAAGAAAATAAATTTACAAGTACAAAATCCAACACTTCCACCAGGCATTTTGGTCTGTCACCTTTCAAAACTAAAGCAAAGGCAAACATCAACAAACCCTGTCATCCTCATAAAAATGCCACAACACCTGGAGGGAAGATGGAACAAACATTCTAAAGTGTACTGCACACATGACAGTAGGCACTGGTGCACCAACCGCATGTAGTACGAGTTGCCTGAAGTTCCATGTGTTTGAATATTCACTGGTTGCCGACGTTCAAGATAAGGACAAAACATGGTACAGGTATGCACAGTGGTGGCCTGAGAAAGGGGGGCTGGAGAGGCATTCCCTTTTCCACAGGGGGGTTGCATGATAAATGCCGCTGGGCCAGAAGGCTCCACACCCTCTCTGTACACAAGGAGCAGGAACGTGATGGGACAGCCCTTGTTCAGCCAACTGTCCACTGAAAGCATCAAGCACACGCAGCCAAGTGAGACAGTGCATTCAAACCAGTCCAGCTTTGTCATCTGAAGATGTTCATTTATCTGAACAACCAGTATACCTTGGTATTCTGTATTTGTATATGTGTCTGTAAAGTGCCTGAAATGGTTCAAATGTCCAATCCAGGTATTGCATGCAACATTTGAATCTGGTTGAAAAGAACAGAGGCACTAAGATTACTCTTCATGCAAAAACAATATATGACCTGTCATGACAAAACTAGGGTTGAAGTCAAATTTTTAAAGGAAAAATGCTAAGTTTTTTCAGAAGCAAAACACCTATGAAGATATGTTCAGACTGCACATCTTGTTTGAAGTACTTTAAAAAAAAGAAAATGAAACTTTTCATTTGAAGCTGACTCGAGAGCTTGATTTCAGAGCTGAATGAGAAAAGAGAGTTCAAAGTGGGACGTAGTACATTCAACATGGAGCATAGCATGCAAGTGTCTTGGTACGGTGTCAATTGATAGGACAGTGTTTAATATACTACTTATTTAGCAATAGCTGATGTTTTCAAGTATGCTGGTGTAATCATGAAAATATCATTGAATATTCTATCAAAAGCACCCCAAATTTAACATTTTTCCTTTAAGGTATAGAAAAACACACACAGTTGGAGGTTCATTCAATTTCCTTTGATTTGATTTGACAGTTGTTACAGTATCTTGAACAAGAAGGCCAAAGCCCATACGACTCATATGCTTGACCTTGACCTTTATATGACCTTGACCTTCAGGTGACCTTCAAGGTCAAGGTCAAACAACTAAACCTACCAATGACATCATACACTAAGAAATGCTTTACACATTTTTCCTACCAAAATACATGTGACCTTGACCCAAGGTCAAGGTCATCCAGGGTCATGCAACACAAAGCTGTTAATTCAAGACATAGGAAGCACAATGGTGCTTATTGGCACTTTCTACCATGAGATATGGTCACTTTTAGTGGTTCACTACCCCATTTTGGTCACATTTCATAAGGGTCAAAGTGACCTTGACCTTGATATGTGACCAAATGTGTCTCATGACAAAAGCATAACATGTGCCCCACATAATTATTAAGTTTGAAACAGTTATCTTCCATAGTTCAGGGTCAGGGTCACTTCAAAATATGTATACAATCCAACTTTGAAGAGCTCCTGTGACCTTGACCTTGAAGCAAGGTCAACCAAACTGGTATCAAAAGATAGGGATTACTTTGCCCTATATACCATATATAGGTCAGGTATCCAATCTCAAAAACTTCAGAGAAAATTGAGAAAATGTGATAAATGACTGTTTTTTAGACAACATTTACGGCTCCTGCGACCTTGATCTTGAAGCAAGGACAAGTCACTATGTATGTTTTTTGAGGCCTTGTCATCATACACCATCATGCCACATTTGGTATTGATAGACTTAATAGTCTCCGAGAAAAATCCAACGTTAAAGTTTTCGGCCGCCCGGCCGCCCGGCCGGACGAAAAGGGTGAGTACATAGACTCACCTTTGCTTCGCATGTGAGTCAAAAATGATAAGTTGTCATGAAGGAAAAAGTGTTGCAACTTTTCCCTTTTAGCATAGTCCTGTTCCGCCAGGAAGTTGAAGTCCACGAAATTCAGTTGTTGATTTTGAAAAACTGTATTCATGCACTGGTTGATACCCAGCAACAAAATCTGTAATCACGATTACCATAACAACTTCACTCTTGAGACTGGATTTGCGAAGGACATTATCACTCCTTATGGAGGACTTTTTGCACTTGCTTATCATCTTCTTGGGCTCTCACCTTTCCTGTTGTGTGCACTCTCACATGCTCGCACTGGCGCCTTTTATACCTTTTGACAGGTTCCAGATCTCTCGAGAACCAAGTACAAGTACAACATACTCCGCTGCCTGGAAGCTGCATGAATGATGTCACGTGACACAGACATGACAAATTTTCCTTGACATCATGTAACTAAGCAACAGCATGGACAAGGAGACTGGCATAACCAGTTTCAAAAGTGACAAGATATTCTGGCACATTCCAGAGCCTTCACCACAACACAATATTCTCCTTAGCAACGAGGGTCCAAACTGTGCATACTTCTACTTTAGCAAAGCCTACCTCTGAAAAAGACAGAATGAACAAATCTGAGACCTTATTCCTACATTTCTTTCCGTTTTAATTGCCCCTTGCTATAAAAAAAAAGAAGTTTGTGTGTGGGTCAGTACCAAAAAAAGGTAGGTTCAATTACCATAAAACAGGGCTGGCAACTGACATATTGACCCACAAAGAAAACTTTTAAAATATATTTTTTAAAGCGGAATTCATGAAAATCCTAATAATTTGTGATACATGATTGCTTCACAAATTGGAAATTGCCAACAAGTCATTTCATCTTAGGTAGCCACATTCTAGTAAACTAGAGATTTTGCCTACCGGCAAAAGTATCTCTAGCACAGTTCACATCACGTGATGGAAGGTTTTTGGCCAATTTATGCAAACGGAGGTCACACGAGAGGCTTGTGGGATAGCCGATGTGCTCCCTGACATACGCCATTAAAGTAGTTCTAAAACTATTTCGCACAAAACTCTTAACTCACTCTTGTTGAGCCAACAAACAAGCGTTTATTCGATACAATAAAATGTTTGTGTTGAAATGGAAACAAGTTTTAACATCTGAATGATTTCTGTAAAAAGTGGAGAGAAAAATAGTATCAGAGCGAACTATTTTGGGCGCAAGGCTGTAATGCGAAAGGTCAAGCCTATTGCGCATTCATTGCGAACTGTGCCAGAGTCACTACTGACTCGGGTTTACAGAATGAGGCAGCCACCACTCACTCTTTCTCAGGCCCCCAAAAAGAAGAAGAAACAGTTGTGGTTGTGGTAACCCGACCTACCTGTTTTTTTTTGGGCAAACCCTAAACTTTTGTTAAAATCATGCATAATATATTAAAAAAAGGAAAAAAAGAAAGAAAACAAGAAGACAAGAAAGAAATTAACAGTAAACAACAGACTGCATGCTGTTCCATCTTCCCTATCCCATGAGCACTAAAAAGTTTAGACTGACCTACCAACGCTACCCCTTTTTTTGCCACGTTACTGCAGCCACCACTTTTTGTTGTTGCCCAACCATACCTTGAGGCCGCCACCACCTTGATGGTCCTGTTGAATACGCTCTTGCTCCTCTAGACGTCTCCTCTTTCGCTCCACGCTTTCTGGGTCCTTGACCCCGCGGGCAGCATTGGCAGCCATCCGTTTCTCTGCTGCCTCTCGCTGTCTCTGTCGCTTTTCATCCTGGAAACAAAACAGGACTGTAGAGATCACCTCTGGAAACAGAATACCTATGCCTGGAGGTCACACCTGCAAACAGACAACCTAGTCTGGGAGGTGACACCTGGAAACTGAAGAGAAAATTGAATTTCACACCTGGAAACTGAATAAAGCTTTGAATGTCACAACTGGAAACTGATAAAGCTTTGAAAGTCCTGCATGGACACTGACTACCTAGTCTTGGAGGTTTCATCTGGACACTGAATAGAGATTTGAATGTCACACCTAGAAACTGAGTAAAGCTGTAAGTGTCACACATGGAAACTGAGTAAAGCTTTGAGTGTCACACCTGGAAACTGAGTAAAGCTTTGAATGTCACAATTGGAAACTGAGTAAAACTGTGAATGTCACACCTGGAAACTGAGTAAAGCTTTGAGTATCACACCTGGAAACTGAGTAAAGTTTTGAGTGTCACACCTGGAAACTAAATAAAGCTGTGAATGTCACACCTGGAAACTGAGTAAAGCTGTGAATGTCACACATGGAAACTGAGTAAAGCTGTGAATGTCACACCTGGAAACTGAGTAAAGCTGTGAATGTCACACCTGGAAACTGAGCAAAGCTGTGAATGTCACACCTTGAAACTGAGTAAAGTTTTGAGTGTCACAACTGGAAACTAAAGGCTTGTTCAGGAGGCGCAGCGCTGCAAAGCGCTACACATGTTTCACTTATGAACAGCAATTTTGGGACGTGATTCACTCAGCGCTGAGCAGCACTGTGCATCACAGATCCAAGGTGATTCACACGATTTTCAAAATGGCATCTTCGATTCCGCAGTGGCCGTCGATGCGTAAAATAACCCTCAGAAACATCATTTTGGGACTGGAACGGGCTTTATTTGCCCCAAGCGCTCTGTTTGCGCGAGTAATGGCAAGTAAGGATGACACAGTAGTGGACTTTATTCATGCAGAATTCATATAAACATGCATAAATGATGTCTGTGGCAAAGAAAACAATTTCTTAGCGTCTATCAACACAACATGGGGCGCAGAAGATTTACCTCCCCTTTAACAAGTGAAGCACTGCACTAAATCTGTAGGTGTTCAGGAGAGGCAAAGACTGAATGAGCGCTCAATTGCCAACTTGAAGCGATCATGCAGCGCTTTGTACTCCTGAACAAGCCTTAAGGCTATGTTCTGGTGTAAATGGGGTTCAAAATGACAAAATCTTCGATTTTCAGATTTTTGTGTCCCTTCGTTCTTGAACCATCCTAGATTACCTCTCTGCTACTCATATGGTTCAAATCACGTTAAAAAGTACTAAAATAGCACAATTTAATTGGTACTGTCTGCTTTTTTTCCGAAACAAAGTTTTTTTGTTGAGTACAAATAGCTCCTTTCTTCCAGCGATCAGAAAATATTTCGTTTGTGCGATTGCGGCAAGCCATATACCGTTGGAAAGCTTGGCATGTGCACTTCATGAATATTAATAGTCTGTAGCTCTATCTGTTGGTATAAGCCAATCAGAAGCTGTTTTCCATCGCTAAGGAGCTCGAGAAAGCATGAGAACCATTGGATGAAACTGATCACGTGATTTATTCAAGCCGCCTGATTGGCTCGCGGAGTAAACAACATGGCTGCCTTTGTGTAAGATTACACTCGCTTCGATATTGTTTTCGCTCGTCATGCGCAAATTATGGGTCGAACGAAGCAACGCACAGTCCAGTATCATAGCCGAAAATCGAAAAAGAGAAAAGAACACCTTGCCGAAGCTTGAAAGAAACGCTGGGCACCAAGAGAAGAGGCAGACCGCTTCGCTGCATCTGCCTTCGAGTCGACTCGACGAACAACAACAGAAGCACGTGCGTCCGCTGCATTTCAAGAGACCTCGAGGCCGGATTCACCTCAACCAAGTACTTCATCTGGACTTCGAGGGTCCTGGAAGCGTTCATCTGCATCGTCTGCTGTACCAGGGCCCAGTGGCAAACGTCCACGCCTCGGTGAAGAAGTGGTAGGTCGTGCATCGCTCGAACACTCACCAACTGTCGCCTCGCGTCCGACTTCAAGCACCATCGTTGATTTCAATGAAGTTAACGCTGTGATAGAACCACTTCTGTGCCCTAAATGTGAACTCCAGGGGGTTGAAATCAGATGTGATTACTCTCAAGTGAAGGGCTTAGCAGCTGTAATGACTCTGTGCTGCAATTCATGTGGTGCCACCTTATCAAAGTGTCATACTAGTAAGAGACTGACATCTCAAAAGACTTTTGAGATCAACAGAAGAGCAGTTGTTGCGAGCATACTTGCAGGGCTTGGTGTTTACAAATTCAACAAATTTTGTGAGTATATGAACCTTTCTGGCATGCATCCTAGGACCTTCCACAACCACTGTGATGTGATCTTCAAGTCCACGCCAGACCATCAGAACTGTGTGAGGTCAGAGGCTGTCAAACATGTGAGACAAGCCTACAAGAAGATCTATCCAGACTTGCAGGAGGATGACACTCTGGATATTTCTGTCTCATTTGATGGGAGGGGGGCCCTGCATATCAGTCTGGTGGCTTCTTGTAATCTGTAAGTTACTTCCAAGAGACATTTTGACTTAAATTATCACTTTCATTTGCAAATTTTATCAAATTTAGTATTTGCATGCATGCTGTGTGTCCAAATTTCCTTCCCATCCAAGAACAGAGTAGAAGTGGCTGTTCTACTGTCAAAAGGGGAGCTCAGTGCAGCATGAGAGGCCACCTTGAGGTACATGTCTGCTGAAGGACTTCCAGAGGGCAGACACACAGTGAAGTTGGGTGTTCGCTGGGTTATCAAGTGAAAGAAGTTGCTCGCATGGATGGTGAGCATCAAGGAGAAAGAAAGAAGGAGGAAAGTGAAACTGGCCCAAGCTAGCATAAGAAGAGCTCTGCAGGGGAAGGAGAAGGGCCCTGTATATATGTCTGGTGACTTCTAGTAAATTTCTAGCTACTTCCAAGAGACATTTTGACTACCATTACTTTAATTTGCATTTTTCTCAAAATTAGGATTTGCGTGCATGTCATATCATTGGTGTTTCCTTATTTCAGTCAATTATGGAGGGAAACTCATGAAATTTTGCCTCCATCTTCAAAATATATCATTCTGTGCTTTCATAGAAAAAATTCATGTCTTAATCTAACTGAGATGGCATAACACATCAACAAAGTACTATCTTGAGCAAATTTTGCATGCGGATGTAGATATGTGAAATAAAATTTGTTTTGAAATATATACATCCTGTTTGTCCTTATTTTCTCTCTACTAAACCACTGACCCTATCTTAATGGTCTTTTTGTCACAATTTGGGAGTCCTTTGACAGAGGAAAGATACCCTACTGGAGTCACTAATTTCTTGCAAAATCGCATAAATTTTGATTAAAAAGCCTTATAACACTTTTTTTTTAAAGTTAAATTTTTAAAAAAATTGATAAATGTCTTCTTTTTAATAGTATAATAATGTACTTTCAAAAAAGAAAGGACAAATATTGCTTTGAATTACCTCCTCTTTGACACCAGAACA
>JAWQFJ010002310.1:38439-49200 GCA_034096865.1 Theodoxus fluviatilis
GTCACTATGTATGTTTTTTGAGGCCTTGTCATCATACACCATCATGCCACATTTGGTATTGATAGACTTAATAGTCTCCGAGAAAAATCCAACGTTAAAGTTTTCGGCCGCACTAAAAAGTTCAGACTGACCTACCAACCCTACCCCTTTTTTTGCCACTTTTGCTGTTGCCCAACCATACCTTGAGGCCGCCACCACCTTGATGGTCCTGTTGAATACGCTCTTGCTCCTCTAGACGTCTCCTCTTTCGCTCCACGCTTTCTGGGTCCTTGACCCCGCGGGCAGCATTGGCAGCCATCCGTTTCTCTGCTGCCTCTCGCTGTCTCTGTCGCTTTTCATCCTGGAAACAAAACAGGACTGTAGAGATCACCTCTGGAAACAGAATACCTATGCCTGGAGGTCACACCTGCAAACAGACAACCTAGTCTGGGAGGTGACACCTGGAAACTGAAGAGAAAATTGAATTTCACACCTGGAAACTGAATAAAGCTTTGAATGTCACAACTGGAAACTGATAAAGCTTTGAAAGTCCTGCATGGACACTGACTACCTAGTCTTGGAGGTTTCATCTGGACACTGAATAGAGATTTGAATGTCACACCTAGAAACTGAGTAAAGCTGTAAGTGTCACACATGGAAACTGAGTAAAGCTTTGAGTGTCACACCTGGAAACTGAGTAAAGCTTTGAATGTCACAATTGGAAACTGAGTAAAACTGTGAATGTCACACCTGGAAACTGAGTAAAGCTTTGAGTATCACACCTGGAAACTGAGTAAAGTTTTGAGTGTCACACCTGGAAACTAAATAAAGCTGTGAATGTCACACCTGGAAACTGAGTAAAGCTGTGAATGTCACACCTGGAAACTGAGTAAAGCTGTGAATGTCACACCTGGAAACTGAGTAAAGCTGTGAATGTCACACCTGGAAACTGAGCAAAGCTGTGAATGTCACACCTTGAAACTGAGTAAAGTTTTGAGTGTCACAACTGGAAACTAAAGGCTTGTTCAGGAGGCGCAGCGCTGCAAAGCGCTACACATGTTTCACTTATGAACAGCAATTTTGGGACGTTATTCACTCAGCGCTGAGCAGCACTGTGCATCACAGATCCAAGGTGATTCACACGATTTTCAAAATGGCATCTTCGATTCCGCAGTGGCCGTCGATGCGTAAAATAACCCTCAGAAACATCATTTTGGGACTGGAACGGGCTTTATTTGCCCCAAGCGCTCTGTTTGCGCGAGTAATGGCAAGTAAGGATGACACAGTAGTGGACTTTATTCATGCAGAATTCATATAAACATGCATAAATGATGTCTGTGGCAAAGAAAACAATTTCTTAGCGTCTATCAACACAACATGGGGCGCAGAAGATTTACCTCCCCTTTAACAAGTGAAGCACTGCACTAAATCTGTAGGTGTTCAGGAGAGGCAAAGACTGAATGAGCGCTCAATTGCCAACTTGAAGCGATCATGCAGCGCTTTGTACTCCTGAACAAGCCTTAAGTAAAGCTGTGAATGTCACACCCGGAAACTGAGTAAAGCTTTGAGTGTTACACCTGGAAACTGAGTAAAGCTTTGAGTGTTACACCTGGAAACTGAGTAAAGCTTTGAGTGTTACACCTGGAAACTGAGTAATGCTTTGAGTGTTACACCTGGAAACTGAGTAAAGCTTTGAGTGTTACACCTGGAAACTGAGTAAAGCTTTGAGTGTTACACCTGGAAACTGAGTAATGCTTTGAGTGTTACACCTGGAAACTGAGTAAAGCTTTGAGTGTTACACCTGGAAACTGACTACCTAGTCTTCACACCTGGAAACTGAATAAAACTGTGAATGTCACACCTGCAAACTGAGTAAAGCTGTGAATGTCACACCTGGAAACTGAATAACACTGAGTGTTACATCTGGAAACTCACAGATATTACGTAGATCTCGAAACAGACCAAAGGCTTCAGTGGTGAAGGTGAGGTGGTTAGATTACAACAAAGTTAGGGAAAGGAGCATACTGTGCAGTGGACACAGAAAAGGTGGAGTGTGTGGACCTGCCTGTACAGAAGACAACAGACTCTAGGCCTAGAAAACTGAAACCAACAACACAGGTGATGGAGGATGGCAAGGTCCTAGGATGAAACAAGAAGGGCAAAGCCCATACGACTCACATGCTTGACCTTGACCTTTACATGACCTTGACCATCAGGTGACCTTCAAGGTCAAGGTCAAACAACTCAACCTACCAATGACATCATACACTAAGAAATGCTTTACACATTTTTTCTACCAAAATACATGTGTCATCCAAGGTCATGCAACACAAAGCTGTTAATTCAAGACAGAGGAAGCACAATGGTGCTTATTGGCACTTTCTACCATGAGATATGGTCACTTTTAGTGGTTCACTACCCCATTTTGGTCACATTTCATAAGGGTCAAAGTGACCTTGACCTTGATGATATGTGACCAAATGTGTCTCATGATGAAAGTATAACATGTGCCCCACATAATTATTAAGTTTGAAACAGTTATCTTCCATAGTTCAGGGTCAGGGTCACTTCAAAATATGTATACAATCCAACTTTGAAGAGCTCCTGTGACCTTGACCTTGAAGCAAGGTCAACCAAACTGGTATCAAAAGATAGGGATTACTTTGCCCTATATACCATATATAGGTCAGGTATCCAATCTCAAAAACTTCAGAGAAAATTGAGAAAATGTGAAAAATGACTGTTTTTTAGACAACATTTACGGCCCCTGCGACCTTGACCTTGAAGCAAGGACAAGTCACTATGTATGTTTTTTGAGGCCTTGTCATCATACACCATCATGCCACATTTGGTATTGATAGACTTAATAGTAAAAAAATAAAAAAATTGCAGAAGTATTATAGAAAAGGTTGTGTTGTTTTTTTATCTCAAAAGGATGCATAAGGCTGTATGAGCTATTTACTTCCTATAAGCTTCAGCTGCAAGTACTAGCTGACTGTGAAGAGAGGAAAAAACAGCACACACACAAAAGTCTACAATGAATGCTGTGAAGTTTGTCATGAAAGTTCCTGCAAAACCGAGCTGCTGACGCCGAGTTTTCAAGGTCATAGCCAGAATGCCAATGAGGCGCATTAACTGTGGGGATATTCTACTGAGAACTACAAGAGTGGATTTGGATTTTGGATTTTCATGCTTCCTGTGCAGAACTGCCTCACATGACTGTGAACTAATGTGCATTATGAAACACTTCAAACAGACTCCCCAAAACCTGTGCTTTTTCCATAAAGAACACAAGGTTGACTTCATTCATAAATAAATGTATTACTTCACTTCTACACATCCTAGTAACAAGATGTAAGCAAACTGATGCTACACTACCTCATCATCATCGTTGCTCCATTGACATATCCATCTTCTCAAAATTGTTTAACATGTAACCAAACAATTTAAAAGTGCAAATATTATCATTTTTCTGCTTCGAAATAGCCAAAAGCTGAAGTCAATCCCAATGATAAAGTGAAAAGTTACCAGATGCAATGCCAGTGCATGTCATTTTCAAGGGAGATACAACACCCACGTTGCATCTGGTCATGATGGGCTAAGACAACACCCAAGTGATGCATTAAACTTCAGTGTTGTTGTTGTTGTTGTTGCGTACCTGGGCTAAACACTCCCAGGATCACCCAGGTGGGTGAGATGATTGTGTGTGTGACTGTTTTTAAACACCCCGCCATATAGGCAGCCACACTCCGTCTTCAGGGGATTTGATCTCTGTCTCCAGAGAATGCCAGTTGTTATGTTAGGAGCTTACCATGGCTGAAGATAATCCCCACATAACAGTACAACATAACAACATTTTGCTGTACATAGCCTTGGTTTTTGGCTGGAGTCAACAAATAACAACAGCCTTCGCTTCAGTGAATTTCGATGCTAGGAACACTGTATTACACTTGTCTACTTTCATTTCCAAACAATAAGCCTATTGAATTCATTTGTCTACTTTCATTTCCAAACAATAAGCCTATTGAATTCATTTGTTATGTTGAAGAAGAGTCTGTAGGCAATCTGCTTCTTCATGGATAAAGATCCCACGCCATATGTTGATAATTATAGAATCCATGTAAAACTTAAAGTTAAAACCCAAATGCATAGATGTCTGCATTTGGCTTAAGGAAGACTGAACTAATTTCAGCTTGTGATCTGCTCATTCACAGTCATATGCAAGAGCATGCATCCCATGCTTGTCACACTTAACAATCCATGTGATCTAATGATGTAATGAGCAGTTTTATCCCTGGCTATTACTTAAACTAGCTCTCTTGTTGCTGTTGTTTGTTTGCCCTGGTGAAGCCCTCAGTGAGGGTGGAATGTTGTTGACAAAGACAGACAATAAGGAAAGATGAACCATGCTGTTTTCAAATGCTAGAATGCCACTGAGTGCAAAGACTCTCATTTGGACCCAGTGCCACCAGAGACAGTCACTGCCATAGCTGTGAGTTTTCAATACTGGAGCAAGCTTGCTCAAGTCAAAACTGAGAGAAACATGCCTGCAAATTTCACCTCAATGCAATCTGTGGACAGAAAGATGCCTCAAAGTTGCAATCTGTGGACAGAAAGATGCCTCAAAGTTGCAATCTGTGGACAGAAAGATGCCTCAAAGTTGCAATCTGTGAACAGAAAGATGCCTCAAAGCTGCAATCTGTGGACAGAAAGATGCCTCAAAGTTGCAATCTGTGGACAGAAAGATGCCTCAAAGTTGCAATCTGTGGACAGAAAGATGCCTCAAAGTTGCAATATGTGGACAGAAAGATGCCTCAAAGTTGCAATCTGTGGACAGAAAGATGCCTCAAAGTTGCAATCTGTGGACAGAAAGATGCCTCAAAGTTGCAATCTGTGGACAGAAAGATGCCTCAAAGTTGCAATCTGTGGACAGAAAGATGCCTCAAAGTTGCAATCTGTGGACAGAAAGATGCCTCAAAGTTGCAATCTGTGGACAGAAAGATGCCTCAAAGTTGCAATCTGTGGACAGAAAGATACCTTAAACTAAGTTGCAATCTGTGAACAGAAAGATGCCTCAAAGTTGCAATCTGTGAACAGAAAGATGCCTCAAAGTTGCAATCTGTGGACAGAAAGATGCCTCAAAGTTGCAATCTGTGGACAGAAAGATGCCTCAAAGTTGCAATCTGTGGACAGAAAGATGCCTCAAACTAAGTTGCAATCTGTGGACAGAAAGATGCCTCAAAGTTGCAATCTGTGAACAGAAAGATGCCTCAAAGTTGCAATCTGTGGACAGAAAGATGCCTCAAAGTTGCAATCTGTGGACAGAAAGATGCCTCAAAGTTGCAATCTGTGGACAGAAAGATGCCTCAAAGTTGCAATCTGTGGACAGAAAGATGCCTCAAAGTTGCAATCTGTGAACAGAAAGATGCCTCAAAGTTGCAATCTGTGGACAGAAAGATGCCTCAAAGTTGCAATCTGTGGACAGAAAGATGCCTCAAAGTTGCAATCTCTGGACAGAAAGATGCCTCAAAGTTGCAATCTGTGGACAGAAAGATGCTTCAAAGTTGCAATCTGTGAACAGAGAGATGCCTCAAAGTTGCAATGTGTGGACAGAGAGATGCCTCAAAGTTGCAATCTGTGAACAGAAAGATGCCTCAAAGTTGCAATCTGTGGACAGAAAGATGCCTCAAAGTTGCAATCTGTGGACAGAAAGATGCCTCAAAGTTGCAATCTGTGGACAGAAAGATGCCTCAAAGTTGCAATCTGTAAACAGAAAGATGCCTCAAAGTTGCAATCTGTGGACAGAAAGATGCCTCAAAGTTGCAATCTCTGAGCAGAAAGATGCCTCAAAGTTGCAATCTGTGGACAGAAAGATGCCTCAAAGTTGCAATCTGTGGACAGAAAGATGCCTCAAAGTTGCAATCTGTGGACAGAAAGATGCCTCAAAGTTGCAATCTGTGAACAGAAAGATGATTCAAAGTTGCAATCTGTGGACAGAAAGATGCCTCAATGTTGCAATCTCTGGACAGAAAGATGCCTCAATGTTGCAATCTGTGGACAGAAAGATGCCTCAATGTTGCAATCTGTGGACAGAAAGATGCCTCAAAGTTGCAATCTGTGGACAGAAAGATGCCTCAAAGTTGCAATCTGTGAACAGAAAGATGCCTCAAAGTTGCAATCTGTGGACAGAAAGATGCCTCAAAGTTGCAATCTGTGGACAGAAAGATGCCTCAAAGTTGCAATCTGTGGACAGAAAGATGCCTCAAAGTTGCAATCTGTGGACAGAAAGATGCCTCAAACTAAGTTGCAATGATCAGAGACAGGCAGCAGAGGTAAGAAAAGTGGCAAAGCAAGTAGGCTGAAGGAGTAAGGCAATCCAGAGTAAGAAATTGATAATCCAGTTTTCTCCCATCCCTGGGATTGAACACCAAAACTTGCTCACCTAAATTTGCCTGTCAAAAGGCAGGATTTCAATAGGGGAACAACAGTTGAAGAGCTGACAATGCACTCATGCAGGAGGGGAGACTACTGGATATGGGGCTGCCAGGAGCTGGTGATCTACATATCAATAGTTACCTGGATTTGAGGATGATCCTTTTAATGCTATCTTATTGGGTTTGTATGACTGGGAGTGTTGGTTTAACATAGATCTATGACATGCCAAATAAGAAAACAATATAATCTTGAAAAGGAGCTTCTTTCAATCCAGAGTAGACAAGACCCAGGCATAGAGAGCAGGTTAGCCTCAACTTGCAGTGGAATATTAGTGGCCTCTCAGGTAAATTTTTTCTCTCCAAAATATTGCCTGATTTCTATGAAACTTTACCCACTTATTCTTCAGCATACTGGCTGTTGAAGGGGTGGTCTTGAAAAGCAGAGTGAAATTGGAGAGATGGATGGATGGATGGAGAGATGGATGGATGGATGGATGGATGGATGGAGTTTTACAGCCTATCAACCTTTGTCAGCTATTTCAGGCCATTCATTACTAAAAATCACGTGAGTTTGTTAGAATAAGTGCAAGTAAAGTAATAATTTCCCTATTTATATACCTCTTAAGAATCGCGTAGGTCAATTCTTACTCCCAACCCATAGGCCTAAGGGGAAGAAAAATTGGAGAGTACTTTGCATTTGTAAGCAAGGTCGAGTTTTTAATGAAAATAACTTGCAAATATGCTAAAGGTGCTGAGAGCATGGATATTTAAACACCGCAATAGCTCTGCTTCATGTAATAAGCAATCATGGCAACTATTTTTGTGCATCTTGCAGTCTTAAGATTGGATATATCTACACCATTGCATGGAAAAACTGTGCCCTTCCATTGAGCATGAAGGTGAGCACGATTTTCGTAAACTGATGATGCAGATTTCGTCACATGAATAAAACTGCGTTCATTTATGGAATGGCAGGAACGCTACAGGCCATTGTATATGAAAACCATAATCTAACAAGAACAGTTTCCAAGGACATGAAATAGTTTTTCTAGCCGATACAAATACAACATAATGATGACATGATCTCAATGCCTTGGACTCGTTGGAGTTGAACCTACGCTTCCAAGTTCGATATTACCAATAATGCGTAAATTTAATGCTGTCACACACACACACACACACACACACACACACACACACACACACACACACAACTGCCTATACATTCCCAACAAAGCGAATTACATTTGACTTCAGTTGTACTTGTAACGCATTTCATCGTCATCAGTCAATCTAGAGACTAGAGTCTAGACTAGTCATGCGAGGGTTAGAAGTAGTTCTTTTTCTTGCGACCTTAGGCTTTACAACGGACAAAGACACTCACATAAGTCGCTCTTAAACATTTCAAAGTACGTACTAGATTAGAGTCGTCGTAGTCACTTGAATCTCCGCCGAGGCAGGGTAAACACAGGCCCATCTCGATTCACTTTAGTTTGTACACACAACGATCGCGAAACTAAAAAGAAAAGATAACTCTGATTATCCTTTTCAGTGTTGGAAGAGGCATCATCTTGAG
Source organism: Theodoxus fluviatilis (assembly GCA_034096865.1). Taxonomy (NCBI): domain Eukaryota; kingdom Metazoa; phylum Mollusca; class Gastropoda; order Cycloneritida; family Neritidae; genus Theodoxus; species Theodoxus fluviatilis. Next base: position 46,429 of record JAWQFJ010002310.1, read on the forward strand.
GGTGAAACATCGGAAGGTATGAGAATCTATTTCTCTTGCCTTCCAGACTCATGAAAGGTGCGACTTTGCTTTGTCTTCATTGATATTTAAAGTAATAGCGAATTAAAGCGAATCTCGTCTATAGTTAGGTTCTGTCAGAGAGTGCTGTATTCGCGAGACATGACTGTCGCTTACGTTCTAAAAATTTGTGGAAGCCCGGTGTAAACATCTCAACTCTTCATACAAATTCCTTGATTCCTCTTCTCACACGAATGTGAATATTCTTGGAGCTCGTTCGATACATGTTGCTGATTTTTTGTCATGAAAAAAGGTTTATATATTTATATATAATATATACACACGATATTTTATATCAAGAATTTCCCTTTTAACATCGAAACCAAGCTTGACAATGACAGTCGGAGCAGTGAATGCTCGTAAGTAGAGAGGTGTACTGTCGACACGTCTTTACAGATCAGTAATCATGGAATGTGGAGATATATTGGCAAATTGCTGTAGATCTTACAAATGCGTTCAAGAGGAATCGATGCGTGTACGTTCCCAAATTTAGTTGTGCCTCTGTTGCTGGTCAGCATGCTCCTCATCTATCAGCTGACACTGCTCCTGCTTGTCATACACAACAGTCAGTGTCGGGGACATGCTGCTGCCGGCGTTATCACTTCACTGTCTTATGCGTGCACAGAAGTTTGTTTGAGGGGCAAACGATTTTGAACTTGCCATGCTATGCATCATATCTAAACTAGAGCCAGTTTGAGATACCCGCAGCAGTGCTTGTTATTTCACACTTCCTTCAACAAACGATTCGTTTACATTGTCTTGATTTTAGAGTCTGCTTAATGATTATTTTGGCCAACAGACAGAAATTGTTTGGAAAGGGGACTGTTGTTGCTGGTTACTCTGATTTCATAGTAGGTCATAATATTGAGAGGGAAGGGGGTGGGATTGGGGTGGGGGTGCAGGGGTATGGGTGGTGGGGTGGGGTGGGGGTGGGGAGAGAGAGGGGGGGGGGGGGCAGAGAGAGAGAGAGAGAGAGAGAGAGAGAGAGAGAGTTATACTTAGTGAGTTGAAGATGATTGAGAAAAACACTACAAATGTTCTAGGAGTACAGGGTCTGGAAGAGTTCTCTCCCTACTGTAAGGTCAAGGGTGTACATTCATGATATTTGTCCTCCTGTGTTTACATTTACAGATGAGTTGGACTTTATCTTTCACACACAGAAAGGAGCACTGGCAGAAGTTGCTCTATAAAGCATGAGTGGAGAAGAACTGATTCTGTGCAAGTGCTCCCTCCTGTAGTTGTGGTGAAAGCTTTTTAAAAAGTTAGAGAAGCATTGCAATAGAAATGTCTTTGTGAGCCATTGATCAAGGCAATGTGGATTCCTCAACTTGTCTTTTCAGGAGAGGGCAAAGAAAACTAGAAAGTGCAGTTGCACAAAACATGTGATAAACGTGCCTGCACCTGTGAGGGTGGAGAAGGAAAGGAGGGCAGCCAGAGAGAAGAGTAAAAAGGAGTCAGCAAAGCTGAAGAACCAGATGAAAATGGCCCAGGCACCGAGACACTTCAGTCTGCACACAGACTCTGTGCGCCAATGGCTGCGGGAACTGCGCTTCGTGGGAGAGATGGAGTGTATGAGCGTGCTGCAGGGGAAAACACTCAAGGGTGACAAGGATGCTGACCAACTGACAGTTCTCATCAGGGACATCAAGAGTGAGTGAATGGAGAAGTCCTCCATCATCTGTATGCAGTGCATGAATGTGTGGGTGACTGCGAGTCACTCTGCCTTTCCATGTGTGCTGTGTAGAGAGCTTAGGAATGAAAGCAAAGTACAGGGCTGTTCCAACCACTTGCCCGCTTGCTACAGGCAAGTAAACATTTCCTTGTGTGAGATAAAACTGCAGAGTCCCTCTCCCGATGGGCCAGTAAAAAATCCAGAATAAAGTAAAGCACTTCAATTCCTACTGTCATACTTATTTCCATGGTTCAGTGGGTTGATTACAACAGTTAAGTCATCTGCTGTGATGTCTCCCATTTTTCTTGTTATGCGATAACACACAGTAAGATTACTGTCATGTAGATGCTTGTTTGCAATGAGAACAAATTTGATCTTTGATGGGTGTATTTGTGAAAAGTAATGCAAATAAGCCACCGCCAGTAAAAAGTGGGAAACAACGCAACCAAAAATAGAAATTAAAGACTGAATATGTATACGGGAAACAATGTTGTTTTGTTTCTTGAAAGATAAATGGTACTATGATTCAGATGGGCTAGTTAAAAAAATTTGCAGGCTTGTAAATTTTATGTGCAACTAGCCTTGAACACCCCTAGTAGTATGATAGTGATAACGTCGGGTGAAGAATCAGTTCTTGAAATGAATTTTCATTTTCCTTAGACATTTTGTATTTGTAGTTTATTTAAGCATGATTAGAGCAGATTAGAAGACGTTGAATGTGCTGAATTTGTTATGCTATATCTAATGCTTGGATGCCAGAGCTGGGTGAGGGAAGGACACATTGATGCCATTTAGAGTGATACGGGCTCCCTGCCATTTAGAGTGATACAGGCTCCCTGCCATTTAGAGTGATACAGGCTCCCTGCCATTTAGAGTGATACAGGCTCCCTGCCATTTAGAGTGATACAGGCTCCCTGCCATTTAGAGTGATACAGGCTCCCTGCCATTTAGAGTGATATGGGCTCCCTGCCATTTAGAGTGATACAGGCTCCCTGCCATTTAGACTCACCAAGTACCTTGCTTTAACCGTAAGTCTTTATTGG
>JAWQFJ010002311.1:0-2500 GCA_034096865.1 Theodoxus fluviatilis
ATGTTTACTGGAGGTCATACAGACTTTATCTGTGTGTGTGTGTGTGTGTGTGTGTGTGTGTGTGTGTGTGTGTGTGTGTGTGTGTGTGTGTGTGTGTGTGTGTGTCTGTCTGTCTGTCAGTCCCGACTTAACGGCTGATTTCTCAAAAACTACTAAACGGATTTCCTTGACATTTTGCACACTTACTGAAAGTTAGGTCCGATTGAACGTATCAAATTTTCAGAATCGAGGTTTGAAGAGAAAGTGGTTTCTTAAGGTCTTAACTCGAAAGCACCTCCCTAAATAGTCAATTGATGGAATGGCGAAATTGCAAAATGTGTGACGTCATCAATAACGTGACGTAATTTTATGTGCAAGTCTGTCTCTCTGTCCCGACTTAACGGCTGATATTTCAAAAACTACTAGGCGGATTTCCTTGACATTTCGCACACTTACTGGAAGTTAGGTCCGATGGAATATATCAATTTTCAGAATCGAGGTTTGAAAAGAAATTGATTTATGTAGGTCGTAAACTCGAAACCCCCCCCCCCCCCCCCCCCCCCCCCCCCCCCCCCCTGAGATTTCAATTGACTGAATAGCCAGATCGAGTAAAACAGAGTTATCTTTTCCTACTTTCTAAACAATGAGTAGAGTAGAGTAGAGTAGATTCTTCGGCCTTCTTAGGCGTCCAGGGCCTGTTGCCGATTCTGATGGTTCTCTGGCTGTATTTGCATCGCTCTTACGGATACTGAGAAGATTATTGACGTTGATGGGTTAGATCCGTATGAAACACAAAACAGTTTGTGGTCTGTCGACAAAAACCAGTTGCCGGACATAAACCACGCCAGGATTGTACAATATTTTGTGCTTGGCAAAAGTGCGAGAATGTTGCGGCCTTCAAAAGCTTGGGAGCTTACAGGACTTTCGTCTGTTGTTAATAATAATAATAATAATAATAATAATAATAATAATAATAATAATAATAATAATAATAATAATAATAATAATAATAATAATAATACAGACTATTTGTACGCACATACCTTCCCTAATAGGCAAGCTCATGGCGTTTACAATGAAAAAGTCCACACTCATACAAAGCATTCCAACACTTGCACACTGTACAGTTGAAATAAAGAAAAATTATATACAATACAATTAGTTAAATAGCAAGCAATAAACAAAACACGAAACATAAAAGAGGCGCCTTGTGAAGCACTTCACTGCTCGTCAGGAAAGACTGGCCGGAACAGGTGCGAGAAGTGCGAAGCTACAAACCAGATGGCTGTCAGAACACAGTAGTTTCAGCAAAGGTAAATGGTCTGAAATAAACTTATTTTGTTTACTCCCAGGGTAAAATCTCATCTCACACCTTCCTATTTCACGGTCACTTGAGAGGTTGTGGGTTCGAACACGACCTGTTTTTTGTGTGTGTGTTTTTCCCCCCTCTTTTCTCGAGAGGTTGCGGGTTCGAACCCGATCTTTTTATACTTTTTTTTTAATATGCCAAAACCTGGAGGTTCAGCGCCAGCGGTTTTTATCACATTTGTACTGTCCGCAAATGCTTACATGCATGACCGCAAAAATTGGAAAATGACATTTAAGGTGACGCACAGATAAGCGAGATCGATCAAAGTAGAGAAGATATCGCTCTCTTTTTTTCATCGTGAACTTGCTCTAACTTTCTGCCACCTAATTGAGGCTGAAATAACAGTGCTCGGTGCCGAAAAATAGTCTTCTTCACGAATACAGCTGGACCGTTTTCTAGTGAATGAGAGGGACAAAATCATCTCATCTCTAATCTTCTCAAGTCCTTCCATGCCTGACAATCTTCCCACGTGCCATGTGGCAGCCCACTCTCCCTTCCTCTGGCCTTAGGGTTTGGGAAAAGGATGTTAGCTTTCCCTCCTCTTTCTCCCTGAACCTATTCTACCTATCCACACACACACACACATACACACACAGAAACGCATACAGAAACACACACACATACACACATACAGAGACACACACACAGACACACACAAACAAACATACACACATACAGAAATACACACACACATACACACATACAGAAACACACACACACACACACACACACACACACACACAAAGACACACACATACACACCTACAGAAACAAACACACACACACACATACACACATACAGAAACACACACACACACAGACACACACAAACACACACACACACACAAAACACACACACACACACACACACACACTGTCATGACGTAGACAATTTTATTTTAACTTTATCTTATTTGGACACTTTTGCTTTTACAATGAGATTCCCCTTGTGGGTTCTACTCTACACTGTTTATCGCAGGGAATTCTAATTCAGTCAATCGCTGTGTTTCACTTCTCGTAGAGAGTTGATACTCTCTGAAGGATAGTGTGCCTTGTAGACGCTGTGCGCGTCAGTTTGGCTACTGTTATTGTAGCTGAATCAAAGGGATTTTGTCCCTGTTGGTAACTGGGAGGGGCTTTTGTGGGGGGTTT
>JAWQFJ010002311.1:7500-10000 GCA_034096865.1 Theodoxus fluviatilis
GTTATTAGAACACCGGACGATAAGCGTTATTAGAACACCGGACGATAAGCGTTATTAGAACACCGGACGATAAGCGTTATTAGAACACCGGACGATAAGCGTTATTAGAACACCGGACGATAAGCGTTATTAGAACACCGGACGATAAGCGTTATTACAACACCGGACGATAAACGTTATTAGAACACCGGACGATAAGCGTTATTAGAACACCGGACGATAAGCGTTATTAGAACACCGGACGATAAGCGTTATTAGAACACCGGACGATAAGCGTTATTAGAACACCGGATGATAAGCGTTATTAGAACACCGGACGATAAGCGTTATTAGAACTCCGGACGATAAGCGTTATTAGAACACCGGACGAGTACAAGGAGGAGGAAAAGCAAGAGTGTAACAACACTAACATGACGAGGTCGACTATACTTTGCGAATATAGCTTCTCACCGACTCCTGGGGGCATTTTTCCTGACTGGCTAAACCACGTGCAAAGGATTTACAATAATTTATGGCAGTTTATTGTAAAATGCCTCTTGTCAGAATTTAGTTTTATCAGACCATCCCTGGTCAAGGCGATGGATAGGCTGGGGTGACGGCTTCAGTACAAATGGAGCGATTTCGGACTGCGGGTAAGAGTGGAACCAAAGCAAGCAGTCACCGGAGAAAAACTGACTCAGCCAGACCACCGGAGAGAAAACTGGACTCACAGTCAGAACACCCCGCACCGCACTCAACCCACCCCCGTCTACGAACCAAAACTCCTACCGACCCCGTTCCCCTCTGAGAAGACTCCATGTCCCCCCCCCCCCCAAATACCCCAGTGAAAGGAGACGCTTTAGGTGCGGAAGGGCGTTAGAAGACGCAATATGATGAGAGGAAACGGCTTCCGAGGAAGAGCGCAGGTAAGGAGCTGGAAAAACAGACCGCACAAACACGCTGTCGGTGCACTACCGTGACTGAGCGCGCGATTGAGCTGCGCGGCCTGCATTGTCATTCTGTGAGACCCGCAGTCACGTGGACTCTGGCGACATGTTCGCAATAGAAGGCGTAATGATACACTGGACCCCTTCGCATTACAGCATTGCGCCAAATACTAGCTCGTTCTGGATACTATTTTTCCCTCATATTACATAAATCATTCAGATGTCAAAACTTGCTTCCATTTCAACACAAACGTTTTATTTTATCGAATGAATGCTTGTTTATTGCTTCAACAAGCGTAATTTATTAGTTTTGTGCGAAATAGTCTTAGATCGACTTTAACGGCGTATGTCAGGGGGCAGAGTGCTATCCCACAAGCCTCTCGTTTGACGCCCATATGAATATTCCGGACGGATTAGTTCCATCGCGTGATATGAACTGTGCTAGAGACTCTTTCGCCGGCAGGCGAAGTCTCTAGTGGACTAGAATGGGCCTGCATAGCATGGTAGTTCTCTTTCTCCCACACAGGCTTCCCCACTTGACCTTCTTTCGGTGCGACGCCCGACGAGCGATGAAACGCTTCGCGGTTGGGAAGATGCCATCTCTACTCCTCCTGGTGTGTTTTGCGGCTTTGCTATCAGGAGTCCTCTGGTACTTGGTGTTTTTACAACCCGACCTTTCCCCGCATCGTCCTCTGGATTCCAAGACAGCGACGTTCGAAGACAAGCCTTTACACCAATCCTGCTCCGCGCGTTTTCCCCAGAACTGGGATGCTGACTTACCCAGGTAGGTTGTCTCGAATTATTCAGTGACTTATATCGGCGCCATGACAGTCTGTCAGTGACTTATATCGGCACCATGACAGTCTGTCAGTGACTTATATCGGCGCCATGACAGTCTGTCAGTGACTTATATCGGCGCCATGACAGTCTGTCAGTGACTTATATCGGCGCCATGACAGTCTGTCAGTGACTTATATCGGCACCATGACAGTCTGTCAGTGACTTATATCGGCACCATGACAGTCTGTCAGTGACTTATATCGGCACCATGACAGTCTGTCAGTGACTTATATCGGCACCATGACAGTCTGTCAGTGACTTATATCGGCGCCATGACAGTCTGTCAGTGACTTATATCGGCGCCATGACAGTCAGTCAGTGCGACGTCGCTTAGCGTGTGTCGCCGTCGAAAATGCCTCCCTGCGTGTGTGTTACCTCACCTGTGCAGCTCTCTGTATGCAAGATGTTTTTGGTTACCAGTCTTGTTGGGAATGCCGTGATGACAGGTTTGACTTACGGGAGTGTATCACTTTACATAGTGTATATCGCATTCCAATACTAATGTCTGCATGATATAACCCAACATACAGCGTTGTTTCACAGCAATCCCCATCCTGTTACAGCGTCTGTGCAGTTTATTACCTTCCCCAAGGAGGTTATGTTTTTGGACGGTGTGTGTGTGTGTGTGTGTGTGTGTGTGTGTGTGTGGTGTGTGTGTGTGTGTGTGTGTGTGAGAGAAAGAGAGAGAGAGAGATTGTGTGAGTGTGTGTGTGTGTGAGTGTGTGTGTGCGCGC
>JAWQFJ010002311.1:17500-24897 GCA_034096865.1 Theodoxus fluviatilis
TTTGAGTCCTATCTCCACTTTTATTGATGTTTAAATAGGATTGGTCATGAGTGTTCTTCAAATGTTCTTTCCAGTTGAAAAACCCCTGTGTGTTGGGGATAGAGGAATTCACCCACCGCGTCTGACGCGTTTCATTAGAGGTGTATTACTAGAGAAATCATGACTTGATTATATTGTAACTAGTTCTAGTGATTTCGTGATTAATAGCTTTACATAGCCCACAAAGGCTGATAGGCAGTAAAACTTCATTCATTCATTCATTCGTTCATTCATTCATTCATTCATTCCTCCGCCAAGGAGGTGACAATTTTCTCTCAGTTCATTTCTTCGTTATGTTTGTTCATTAGTTCATAATTTGGCAGAATAACTCAAAAACGTCACAACGGATTCTGAATAAATTTGGGGGAAGGTAAGAATTTTCCCTCCAGGTTTACTGGAGGTCCTACAGACTTTATCTGTCTGTGTGTCTGTCTGTCTGTCCTGACCTAATGGCTGATTTCTCAAAAACTACTGGACGGATTTCCTTGACATTTTGCACACTTACTGGAAGGTAGGTCCGATTGAATGTATCAAATTTTCAGAATCGAGGCTTGAAAAGAAAGTGGTTTTTTAAGGTCGTAAACTCGAAACCCCCCCCCCCTAAAATATCAATTGACGGAATGGCGAAATGCGAAATGTGTGACGTGATCAATAACGTGACGTAATTTTATCTGTATGTCTGTCTATCAGTCCCGACTTAACGGCTGATATCTCAAAAACTGCTGGACGGATTTCCTTGACATTTTGCACACTTACTGGAAGTTAGGTCCGATTGAATGTATCAAATGTTCAGAATCGAGGTTTGAAAAGAAAGTGATTTGTGTAGGTCGTAAACTCGTAACACCCCCCCCCCCCCCCCCAAATGTCAATTGACGGAATGGCGAAATGCCCCTCCAGAGCCACGCCCCTTTCTCGCTGCAGCTGGCGTGGTAACACATGCAGGCGGCAAAATGGCTTCCATGCGAACGCAGACTGACTCGTTGCATTGTATTCCGGACAGCATTTGTGTCTCATTTTTGCCAGACAGTGAGAAGATTTCTCAGACTGTGATAGACAGGGGTATGAATAAATACTACTCATGTTATTTAGACGAAATTAAGATCTATGAGCAAGAGGATTAAACGGTGGAGGTGACAGCTCGGTGCTTCAGATCAATGCGAAAAAATAAAGCACCACATCGACTTTCTTTCCATCTTGACGCTGCAAAGCAGAAGATCAACCATCCTCATTGCTCGTGCAAGGCTGGGTAAGTGTTGTTGTTTTTTAAAAATCATTTATCTGTTACGTGTTTGATGGAGTAACCTAAGTTCGCATTCCAAAATTGTAGAACCTACTGTTGAAGTGCTGTGTGTGGAGCCAAAAAGCTTGTGCAACTGTCCTTCACCCTGACTGTCCTATGCACGGACTGTCTTTTGCATTAACTGTCCTTCACACTGATTGTTCTATGCACTGACTGTCCGATGCACTGACCAGTGTACAGAATGACCGGCACGTGTCCGAAGCACTGGTGAGCGCGACAAAAACTTGGAGCGGACTGCTAGATCTTTACCCACTGTAGAAAGCGCACTTCCCCTCCTCTCCTTCGTGACTATCTCCTTGTCAGTGTGAAGGACAGTTAATGCAAAGGACGGTCAGTGCAAAGGACAGTCCGTGCATAGGACAGTCAGTGCGAAGAACAGTTGCGCAAGCTTTTTGGCTCCACACACAACACTTCAACAGTAGGTTCTACAATTTTGGAATGCGAGCTTAGGTTACTGCATCAAACACGTAACAGATAAATGATTAAAAAACAACAACACTTACCCAGCCTTGCATGAACAATGAGCAGTAATGTTCAATTTCAAATGCAGATCTGAGACTCACCCCCACGCAGATTCCTTTGCTTTTATTCAGCCGGTTGAGATTTAGCTGCTCGTGTGGCCGGCAGCACGCCTTGATCCACGCCATGGCATCGGCTCTTCTGCTTTTTACAGAGGGAAATTGATGCAATTTGCCTCCTACTATTTTATCGGGATATCGTTTATCACCAGATCACGTGCCCCACTGGCAGTGAACAACCATTTTTTGTGGTTGTGCGATAGGCTAGAACAAACAGCGAAAACGCGGGAAGGAGTCAAAGACGCTGGTACCACACATTGCCGTGTTTGTGTTACCAGTAATGTCTGCGCTAAAAATAGACTAGTTCCGATCCAGCTATTGGCTAAGCCCAGCGACCGCGTGGGCAGTGTGGAGGGGTCCATGGCAGTGAATCGATATTAAACTTGGCAGAAATAGACCTTGAGTATCCTAAAATGTACAAGACCACTCAAATTTCATGAACTATCATCCATTTTTCTACAATTTACAGTGCAAAATACGAACCAAGGCGGTTTACGGAAAAGAACGTTTTAAATGCTTTACAAATACTCCGTCATACCAGTTCTCCAATGGTACATTTGGTAGAGCATTGGACTCTTGGTCATGCGTGACCAGGTTCGATTCTGCGCTGAAACTTTTTTTCTCTCTCTTTTTTAGAGGTTGTGGGTTCGAACCTGACCTGGTTTTTTGTGTTTTTGTGTGTCTGTGTATTTTCCCCCTCTTTTCTCGAGAGGTTGCGGGTTCGAACCCGATCTTCTTTTATAATAAAAAAATTTAATGCCAAAACCTGGAGGTTCAGCGCCAGTGGTTTTTATATCCAAAGAATAGTCAATTAAATTTTGGAGGTCATCCGTTATTCCGTTTTTGAATTGGAAGCACAACAAGATGTTTTGTGGAGCATCACTAAGATGATGACGTCAAACTGTTGATGACGCCAGGGTATGCGTTTCTCACTCAGAGACCGCTAGAGGGCGTGGTGCTAAAATGAACTACACTTCCCAGTGTCAGGCATGGCTAGCAGAACAGGAAAACATTCCGCAGCCAGGCGCCAACTCTCATGAATATTAATTAGGACAGGTGCCTACGCGTGATTCTGCGTCGTGAATTACACTTTAATAATATAACTAGCCGCTTCGCGGTTAGGCACTGCAGCGCAAAAGCCACATAAGACACTTCGCGCCCATTTACTCATCTTACTCACCATTATATTCCTGTTTCTCAGGTGGCTTCGCCGCCTTCGACACAGTCGTCCAAGTTACAAATTCTTCAGCCGCCATTTTGTTTTTCTCATTACGTAACCATGAAAACCAAAAAATTTGTTCACAGATCTTCATCATTTGACTTTACCTACCCACACTCCAAATTACGGTCAAATCGGAGCACTTTGAGTTTTCGGCGGCCATCTTGTTTGTGCCCACTTCCGGTTACCATGGCAACACCACTTTTTTAACCCCACCATGACCTGACCCCGGCCCACACTTAACCCCATACCAAGTTTTAAGTCGATGTATACTCCTGTGTCTCATGCGGCTTCGCCGCCTTCGACACAGTCGTCCAGGTTACAAATTCTTCAGCCGCCATTTTGTTTTTCTCATTACGGAACCATGATAACCAAAATATTTGTTCACAGATCTTCATCATTTGAGTTTACCTACCCACACACCAAATTTCGGTCAAATCGGAGCACTTTGAGTTTTCGGCTTGCGGTTACCATGGCAACACCATTTTTCTCACCAAACCATGACCTGACCCCGGCCCACACTTAACCCCATACCAAGTTTCAAGTCGATAGGAATGAAACTGTGGAAACGTATAAGTGTCACACACACAAACACACACACACACACACACACACACACACACACACACACACACACACACATCTCAATTATATATAGAGCCTAGCCGCTTCGCGGCCAGGCACTGCGCAAAGCGCCAAAGCCACATACAAAGCCAAATTCTTCAGCCGCCATTTTGTTTTCCTCATTACGTAACGATGATAACCAAAAACTTAGTTCACAGATCTTCATCATCTGACTTGACCTACCCACACACCAAATTTCGGTCAAATCGGAGCACTTTGAGTTTTCGGCGGCCATCTTGTTTGTGCCCACTTCCGGTTACCATGGCAACACCATTTTTTTAACCCCACCATGACCTGACCCTGGCCCACACCTAACCCCATACCAAGTTTTAAGTCGGTGGGAACTCCTGTGTCTCAGGCGGCTTCGCCGCCTTCGACACAGTCGTCCAAATTTTTCAGCCGTCATTTTGTTTTTCTCGTCACGTAACCATGGTAACCAAAAAATTTGTTCACAGATCTTCATCATCTGACAAATTTCGGTCAAATCGGAGCACTTTGAGTTTTCGGTGGCCATCTTGTTTGTGCCCACTTCCGGTTACCATGGCAACACCATTTTTTAATCCCACCATGACCTGACCCCGGCCCACACCTAACCCCATACCAAGTTTTAAGTCAATGGGAACTCCTGTGTCGAAGGCGTCAAAAGCCGCCTTCGACACAGTCGTCCAAGTTTCAAATACTTCAGCCGCCATTTTGTTTTTCTCGTCACGTAACCATGATAACCAAAAAATTTGTTCACAGATCTTCATCATTTGACTCTACCTAACCCACACACCAAATTTCGGTCAAATTGGAGCACTTTGAGCTTTCGGCGGCCATCTTGTACGTGCTCACTTCCGGTTGCCATGGCAACACCAATTTTTTTAACCCGCATGCGAGGCGAGCAAAGAAGTGTAATATGAGATTGCAGTGTAGAACTGTACGAAAGCTGGCAAACCGCAAAAGGAGAACTTTATACCGAATGCAGGATTTACCTTCTTAGGGTAAAGAAGAACATATTTTTTCAGGCGGGCAAACCTAGATCCAGGTGCACTTACTTTTCCTCCCCTCCCACATTTTCTTATGCTGTTATTACTTACATGTTTAAAGTCGAATTGGATATTTTAGGAAATCAAAACGGGTTAATTAGAAACTTATAGATATGTCATGTTGTGCAAATGTGGAGCTGTGTTAAGAAGCATTGCGTACTTAGTGTTGCAAGAGATCTTTTGAACGTGATTGACTTTACTGTTGTGGTAGATGACTTACGGTATATATTTTGCGAGGCTGGGTTGTGTGCGCAGCCCTGAGAGTGTTACTCACACCTTTTCGATTTTTTCGTTGTATGTTTTGCATGTTTTTTGTGTGGAGTTTTCCTTTCGTTAAACTTTTTTTCTTTTCTTGTACGACGGTATGGGGAACGGGGGGTGGAAGTGTGGGGTGGAGGGTGAGAGGGGAGAGAGAAGAGGTACACGTTGGGGTTGGGGCAAAGAAATGAATGCAGAGGGTCTGATTGATACATATGTTTGGTAATGGCAATCTGGACGTGTCTGTATGTTTCTTTGTGATTTTGTTACACTTGGCATCGCATTCGTTTTCCTTGTTACGTGGTGCCGCTATCGTTGGAGTCACCACTGGGAAGTGAAATGCAGTCGGCAAAAAAGGAATTCTTACCATTTATTATGTCTGATTAAAAAATAATATCTATGAATTGTAGGGGACTTGCTGATCCGCTGAAGCGAAGGGATGTGTTGAATCATTTAAGAGCTTATGGTCCCTCGGTAATAATGCTTCAAGACATTCACATTGACAAAGGCACTACCAGCAGAATGCTCCTTGAATGGGGTTTTGAAGGGTTGATTGCTCCTTGTACTAGCAGGGCAAGAGGTGTGGCAGTCTTATTTAATAACAATTTTGATTTCAAAATTCATAGTTCCATTCTAGATCCAGATGGTAACTTTCTTTTAGTTGATTTGTCTTTTAAAGACAAGAGAATAACATTAGGAAATGTTTATGGGCCAAATGATGATAAACCTTTATTCTATCGCACCCTTTTTGGATATATTGATGATATTGGAAATCAGGAAATTATTCTAGGAGGTGACTGGAACTTGATATTGAATCAAAAGAAAGATAGTAAAAATCATGTACGGCTCAATAATAAATTAGCTAGAAATGTATTATTGGACAACATGGAGAGGTTCGAATTGATAGATGTATGGAGAACAATTCATCCAGATGCAGAACGATTCACATGGAGAACTGCAAAATTCCAAAAGCAAGCTCGATTGGATTTTTTCCTTTGTTCGAGTGGTATAGCACAGGCGCTGAATGATGCACAAATTGACATAGGCTATAGATCAGATCATTCATTGATTACTCTGTCTCTTTCATTCGGGCATAAGAGAGGACCAGGATTTTGGAAGTTCAATGCTTCATTACTAAAAGATGCAGGCTATGTTGATCTGGTAAATGATTTGATTAGGGAAACTATTGAAGAATATGCGCCAACACCATACAGGCGGGAGACTCTCGTGCAGATTTCCCCATGGGAATTGCAGTTGACAATACCTCTGAGTACATTTATAGACTATCTATTGATGATTATCCGACAAAACATGTTACAATACTTAAAAAAACGCAAGAGAAAAAAAGAGGAAGAGGAAAGGAAATTGATAGAATGCATAAGATGTTTAGAGGCTGACTTGGAAGCAAGTGTAGGGAATATCAGTGACAAACTTAAACTTTTAGAGACGCAAAGAAAGGAATTAGAATCATTGAAAGAGGAAACAAGAAGGGCAAAGCCCATACGACTCACATGCTTGACCTTGACCTTTATATGACCTTGACCTTCAGGTGACCTTCAAGGTCAAGGTCAAACAACTAAACCTACCAATGACATCATACACTAAGAAATGCTTTACACATTTTTCCTACAAAAATACATGTGACCTTGACCCAAGGTCAAGGTCATCCAAGGTCATGCAACACAAAGCTGTTAATTCAAGACATAGGAAGCACAATGGTGCTTATGGGCACTTTCTACCATGAGATATGGTCACTTTTAGTGGTTCACTACCCCATTTTGGTCACATTTCATAAGGGTCAAAGTGACCTTGACCTTGATGATATGTGAACAAATGTGTCTCATGATGAAAGTATAACATGTGCCCCACATAATTATTAAGTTTGAAACAGTTATCTTCCATAGTTCAGGGTCAAGGTCACTTCAAAATATGTATACAATCCAACTTTGAAGAGCTCCTGTGACCTTGACCTTGAAGCAAGGTCAACCAAACTGGTATCAAAAGATAGGGCTTGCTTTGACCTATATACCACTTGTAGCTAAGGTCGCCATTCTCAATAACGTGGGAGAAAATTGGGAAAATGTGAAAAATGACTGTTTTTGAGACCACATTTATGGCTCCTGTGACCTTGACCTTGAAGCAAGGTCAAGTCACTATGTATGTTTTTTGAGGCCTTGTCATCATACACCATCATGCCACATTTGGTGTTGATAGACTTAATAGTCTCCGAGAAAAATCCAACGTTTAAGTTTTTTACGCCCGGACGGACGGACGCCCGGACGGACGGACGGACGGACGACACGGCTGAGTACATAGACTCACTTTTGCTTCGCATGTGAGTCAAAACAAGA
>JAWQFJ010002311.1:24907-42667 GCA_034096865.1 Theodoxus fluviatilis
AATGTATTAAAAACATATTTTAAAAAGTTTTAAGTCGGTGGGAACTCCTGTGTCTCAGGCGGCTTCGCCGCCTTCGACACAGTCATCCAAATTCTTCAGCCGCCATTTTGTTTTTCTCGTTACGTAACCATGGTGACCAAAAATGTGTTCACAGATCTTCATCATCTGACTTTACCTACCCACACACCAAATTTCGGTCAAATCGGAGCACTTTGAGTTTTCGGCGGCCATCTTGTTTGTGCCCACTTCCGGTTACCATGGCAACACCATTTTTTTTTTACCCCACCATGATCTGACCCCGGCCCACACCTAACCCCATACCAAGTTTTTAAGTCGATGGGAACACCTGTGTCTCAGGCGGCTTTGCCACCTTCGACACAGTCGTCCAAATTCTTCAGCCGCTATTTTGTTTTTCTCGTCACGTAACCATGGTAACCAAAAATTTTATTCACAGATCTTCATCATCTGATTTTACCTACCCACACACCAAATTTCGGTCAAATCGGAGCACTTTGAGTTTTCAGTGGCCATCTTGTTTGTGCCCACTTCCGGTTACCATGGCAACACCATTTTTTAATCCCACCATGACCCGACCCCGGCCCACACCTAACCTCATACCAAGTTTCAAGTCAATGGGAATAAAACTGTGGAAACGCATAAGTGTCACACAGACACACAGCTCACTTATATATAGAGACTAGCCGCTTCGCGGCCAGGCAATGCGCAAAGCGTCAAAGCCACATACAAAGCCAAATTCGTCAGCCGCCATTTTGTTGTTCTAATTACGTAACCATAACCAAAAATGTGTTCACAGATCTTCATCATTTGACTTTACCTACACATACACCAAATTTCAGTCAAATCGGAGCACTTTGAGTTTTCGGCGGCCGTCTTGTTTGTGCCCACTTCCGGTTACCATGGCGACACCTTTTTTTTTACCCCACCATGACCTGACCCCGGTCCACATCTAACTAACTCCATTCCAAGTTTTAAGTCGATGGGAACTCCTGTGTCTCAGGCGGCTTCGCCGCCTTCGACACAGTCGTCCATTCTTTCCTCAGCCGCCATTTTGTTTTTATCGTGACGTAACCATGACAAACAAAAAATTTGTTCACAGATCTTCATCATCTGACTTTACCTACCCGCACACCAAATTTCGGTCAAATCAGAGCACTTTGAGTTATTGGCGGCCATCTTGTTTGTGCCCACTTCCGGTTACCATGGCAACAACATTTTTTTAACACCATGTTGACCTGACCCCGGTCCACACCTAACCCCATTCCAAGTTTCAAGTCGACGGGAACTCCTGTGTCTCAGGCGGCTTCGCCGCCTTCGACACAGTCGTCCATTGTTTACTCAGCCGCCATTTTGTTTTTCTCGTGACGTAACCATGGTAACCGAAAAATTTGTTCACAGATCTTCATCATCTGACTTTACCAACCCGCACACCAACTTTCGGTCAATTCGGAGCACTTTGAGTTTTCGGAGGCCATCTTGTTTGTGCCCACTTCCGGTTACCATGGCAACGCCATTTTTTTTTAACCCCACCATGAACTGACCCTGCTGGCCCACATCTAACTAACCCCATTCAAAGTTTCAAGTCGACGGGAACTCCTGTGTCTCAGGCGGCTTCGCCGCCTTCGACACAGTCGTCCATTGTTTCCTCAGCCGCCATCTTGTTTTTCTCGTGACGTAACCATGACAACCAAATTTTTTTCTTCACAGATCTTCATCATCTGACTTTACCAACCCACACACCAAATTTCGGTCAAATCGGAGCACTTTGAGTTTTCGGCGGCCATCTTGTTTGTGTCCACTTCCGGTTACCATGGCAACGCCATTTTTTTAACCCCACGTTGACCTGACCCCGGTCCACACCTAACCCCATACCAAGTTTCAAGTCGATCGGAATAAAACTGTGGAAACGTATAAGTGTCACACACACACACACACACAGACAGACAGACACACAGACAGCGAAAATATATATACAGATTCGGGCAAAGTGTGCAGATGTCAGAAACGTCGTTTTCTATTTTAAACATCCCTATCATAAGCGTAACTTCATTGCTGGGGTTCAAGTTGCGAAATAGGACAACGTCGTACTGACACAGGATTTGCACTTTTTAGTGGGCAGAGTGGCGCCTGGCTGCGGAATTCTTACCCAAAGTAGAAGGGGATAGGGGGGGTGGGGGTGCGGTGATGGTAGAGCAAGAGGCATGAAACGTTTCTACATCGAGCACTTACACTTCTCTTACCTATTTTGTGTAGTCGCTCAAAATCGTCCAAGTTTTTAGGAAGGATTGATTTCGGGGGGAGGGGGGGGGGGGGGGGGGGGGGGGGGGGAGGGGCTCGTGAGAAAGACAGTTGAAATTAATGACTTGATCAACAATGCTCGTGCTGCATTAACCTTTCTAAGGAGTGGCTGCATGTGGCAACGACTTTCGAGAAAAACTGTACGGTGGCCAGAGATGTTGATCAACTGGTGTGATTACTTCGTGGCAGCTACGGCCAGTACCAGTGGGTGACGCATGACGTGGGCACAGACCTTGCCAGCACCAAGCGCTACAGCAGTCAGGGCCTGGAGGCCGCCATCTTGGACATCCTGCTGCTGGCGGAGGCGGACTACCTCGTGTGCACCTTCTCCTCCAACGTGAGTTGCCTGTGGGCGCTTGTCCGTCAAGGTCGTTTGCCTCGGGGATTATGCAAGCAATATCAACACCTCTGATAAGTAAAGCTCTGTGCTCAATGGTGAAGAGAGAGAGAGAGAGAGAGAGAGAGAGAGAGAGAGAGAGAGAGAGATTGATTGATTGATTGATTTGATTTGATTTGATTTGATTTATTTCGGCCGACGACCCGTCAAGTTTATACAGATATTTGACAGAAGTACGTCTGTGCCATTAAATGGCAAGGGGAAAAGTTTTAAAATGTACAAATGTACAAGTACAATAATCAAATTTCTGTTGTGCAAGAACAAATGCGTATTTAGACACAGAGATGATAACATTATGGACAGAGGGAACTTGTTAATTTATCTACTTCTAGTGTAAAACTAACAGCATTATGGACATGTAAAAATATATTTATGTTCATATTTATATTTATTGCTAAAAGAATGAACCATTTTTACCTGTATGTAGGTTAAGGAGCAAGATTGTCCCATGCAACAACTGTATTCGATAGTTATGTACACTACTTAATGAGAAGGAAAACCAAAATACAATAGACGCAGACCTGTTCAGATTTTGGGCATAAGAAAATTGGCTGGTTACCTGCTCAAACTTTACATCTTTGACATTATGGATAGATAAAAACCTCATGACAAGTATATAAGTTGGACCATTACAAATAAAAAATAACAAATCTATAAATTAATGAGCAATATCGTCCCAAACATCAACCGCATTAGGGGTGGGTGGGTGAGGGCGGAAGGGTGAGGGGAAGAGAGAGAGAGAGAGAGAGAGAGAGAGAGAGAGAGAGAGAGAGAGAGAGAGAGAGAGAGAGAGAGAGAGAGCCACTAAAGTTACCGGAACCATGAAATGGTTGAAGGCTCCTACACACGTACCGGTTGTCCCCCGATTTTGCTGCCGATCCGGTCAAGAATCGGAATGGTTGACTCATTTGCATACAATCCGGCCCGGTTCTTGTCCGTAGGGAAGGCTCTATTCCCCGACCCGATCTCGACCAATTCGTATGCTGGGCGACGTGAGAACGACAAGAATCTCGCGACTAGTTGCAAATTTGAATGGCGGACCTGTCTCCGCTTCGCACAGAAAACGCTGTATTTCAGGGATACTAAAACCCCATCCAAAGAAAATGTAAGCCATGAACAGCATTAATTTATCAAAGCTGTATGTTGAATGCATCAATAGGTCGTGAAATCTCCTACATTTTACAAATCGAATGCAGGTCGACGCAGATCTACAGGGCGAAGAATCTGTCGCCACAGCTCCACCGCTTATCGTTGCGTGTTTGCACAGAAAACGCTGTATTGATACTAGAAACCCAATCCAAAGAAAATGTAAGCCAAGAACAGCATTAATTTATCAAAGCTGTATGTTGAATGCATCAATAGGTCGTGAAAGCTCCTTAGAGCTACACGTCGAAGCGTCGTTGCCATAGCTCGGCAAAGGGACGTAACTCTAAATCGCTCAAGTGCGCAGTCTCGGTGTAATCATTGCGTGTGGCTGTCAACCCAATTTTTACATGCACGGTCAGACCGGATCGGGAGCAAAATCGGCTTGAAAACCGGTATGTGTATAAGGCGCCTTTCACGTGAAATCGGGCTATGGGTTCATCAACCGTGACAACACCAAAGAAGACGTGTTCGTTCACCAGACTGCCATCGTGAAGAACAACCTGCGTAAATATCTGCGGAGTGTTGGTGACGGAGAAAAGGTCGAATTTGATGTTGTTGAGGGTCCTCCTCCTCCTCCTCCCTCGTCCTTGTCCTCCTCCTCCCCCTCCTCATCCTCGTCTTCCTTCTCTTCCTCCTCCTCCTCGTCTTCCTTCTCTTTCTCCTCGTCCTCCTCCTCTTACTCTTCTTCTTACCCTTTCTCTTACTCCTCCTCCTCCTCCTCCTCCTCGTCCTCTGCCTCCTCCTTCTTCAAGCTCTTCTTCAATTATATACAGACCTGCCAACCCACCATCATGCCAAAGAGTAGCATCCAGAGCTATTTGGAGTAGCATTGAAGAAATAGGCGTAGCGGAGGTTGGGGTGGGGTGGGGTGGGGGGTGGGAGATAAGGCTGTGAAGGCGGCGCGATAAGCTGAACCGGCGCTGAAAGCGGGGGGGGGGGGGGGGAGAAGAGATAAGGCTGTGAAGGTGGCGCGATAAGCTGAACCGGTGGCGTGAAAGAGGGGGGGGGGGGGAAATTCTCCATCACGGTCAAAAGTTCAAGCACGCGGGTAAAGCGTAGTTTTTACGGACGAGCGTAGCAGTGTAGCAAGCATGTCGAAAGCGTAGCATGCTACGCCTAAAGCGTAGCACTTGGCAGGTCTGTATATAGCACAAAAACAGATATTAAACAGAATGAAAATCACTCAAGTGTCATGGGGTTAAGTGAAAATGCGACCGACAAAGTGCAGGCACAAAGGCTTTGTAAATTGTTTTCATGAAGTCCTTCAGCTGAGCCCCCTGTGGGTTCGGGGTAAGAATTGACCCGCTGCGTCTCCCTATGCGATTCGTAAGAGACTAACAACTAGGGACACCGTGACTTGATTTGCGTTTAATCTAAACTGTTCTGGTGATTATCGTGCTTACTTGCCTCACATAGCCTACAGAGGCTGATAGGCCGTAAAACACCATCCATCCATCTATCCATCCATCCATCCATCCATCCATCAGCTGAACTTGTCCCCTTTACGTCGGTTCGTAGCCAGCCAGGCTGTTCCTCCATTTCTTTTCCCTGGTCTTGGTACAACAAAGCTGGGAATGAGAAGCCTGTCATCAGAGGGTGGCAGCCTGTCAAATGAAGATGCATCCGAGACTGCCATGGGGTCCGTATCCTTTGACCACCACAACTCTCCAATCCACACTGTCAGAATCAAAGAATTGACATTTCTCTTAGCGTCGGGTGGGTAGGAGCACTCCTGATTCTTTACTCGTGAGAGCTACAAATCTGGGAAGGGGAAAGGGGGGGGGGGGGGGGTAGTGTGTTGAGGGGAGTGTGGGGTTGGGGTTGGGATGGAGTTCTGTCTCTTGCACATCAACGCTCATTCTCTTTACGAGATGGCCGTGCAAGGAAGTGGAGACAAAACGCCGCTACTTGCCTTGTTCAACCATCATTGCCATCTCCACTCACAGCTGTGCCGCGCCGCCTACGAGCTGCTCCAGACCAAGTTTGCCGACGGTTCCTGGCGAGTGACGTCACTGGACCAGCCCTACTATCTACATGGCCAGAGGGACTTCGTCCGCACAGCCAGTCAGGACCACGTGGCCCTCAGCGACAAGGAGGTGAATCTGACCACGGGCGACGCCATGGCTGGAGGTCAACCTCGGGGCAGAGTTCACTGCGAGGGCCAGAACCTGCGCTCCGGACAGCACGGCCTCTACCTTGCCACCAAGGTCCTGCTGCAGACCCCAGTTGCAGACTTTCCCCCACTCAGGTTGAATGACTCTGGGAAGATCTGAAGTCCTCTGAAGGCAATAGGTATTTCCCCATCCGGGGTGTGTGACTGGGTGTGACAATAGATCGCCTGCGCTGGAGTGGGATAAGGATAGTATGTGGGAGACCCCCCCCCCCCAAAAAAAAAAAAAAAAAAAAATTATGTAGAACTAGAAGGTCAACATGAGCACCAGCTGACTCTATCTAGACATATTCACAAAAACAAAAGATATATATATATATATATATATATATATATATATATATATATGTCTTTGCCATGGTTGTACTGTCTTTCAAGGTCAGTGTACAACACAACACAACACAATGCAATACAGTAAATGCTATACAGTAGAGAAGTTAGAGGCAGTTTATGTTGCAAGTCGGTGCCATCCAATCTCAAATACACGTACATTGGTGTTACCCCTCTGGAAACTAACATTCGCCTGGTTTTGAAACTCCTTTTCACAGCACACAGCCTTGTCTGTACTGAAAGTTTGGTCGCTTTCGTCATTTATGTCAGTTTAGGTCTTTGATCCCAAACATTCACACGTGCTGAACACTGGCACGCATACACGCGCGCGTGCACTCATACATACAAACACACGCATGAAAACACACACACACACACACACACACACACACACACACACACATCAACACACACACACACACACACACACACACACACACATGCACAGACGCACACACACACATGCACAGACACACACGCAATTTCTTGCATTGGAAAATTGCGTGCATTATTCCTTTATCCAAAAAGCCGGTGGTAACATGTGTAAATGATCTAGTTGCTTCAACCAAAGCTGTCGTGAAAGTTTGTGAACGCAATGACCCAAGAACATGTCAACATTCGAGATAAATTTGACTGATGTGTTAGTTTGCTTACAGAAGTAATAGGTGTGTTGATGCTGCTGCACCGTGTTGTTACGCCAAGATGTTCGCACCTAGAGGTTGTTGTAAGCAATTCAGTGAAACTGTTTTTAGTTCTACATCGTTTTTAACTCTGTCCAGCCCCACCTTGAAAGAAAGATTTTAGAGATGACAATCCCATCTTCATTAATGTCGTGTCATGTGTGTGTGTGTGTGTGTGCATGCGTGCGTGCGTGTGTGTACTGGTTTTTGTTGCCCAGTGGGTGGTTTTGGTGAATAGATTGGGAATTTAGCAGTGTTGTATTTGTAATTATTATTATTGACTCTTTTGTGTATTAAACCCTTTTGTTGTTCATTTTTCTCATCTTGCTGTTACGTAGACGTCTTTCCTTAAGTAGCCCAGGGGTAGGAAGTTCCTTCAAGTATACGGTCAAGAGTTGCCTACAAGCCGCCACCACCACCATCCAGCAACTCGTGACAACCATTTGTTTTTCAGTCGGTGTACGGTTGTGACAATCAGCTTATATATTCTCTCACAAAATGAATAAAGCTTTTGAACTGCATTGTATTGCATTGTGTGTTGTTGTGTTGCGTTGTGTCGCATTGTTTTGTTTTGTATTGTAATCTCAAATCATGCAAACCTGTCGAAAAGCAGATGGAGATCGGATTGGAAGTATTTACACACGAGACCGATTTGTGCGCATGCGCACACCACGCGGACACAAAGGTGATCTTTCAGGGTAGTTTTTAGAGTGGTGTGACCTGAATGAGATGACCTTGTCCCTGTGTCACCGTGTACATGTGTTCAGCCTCTTGGGCTGCTTCAAGCGACTAGGGCGCGTTGCTTAGGCTAGGGATCTTGCGAGGAATAGACCGATGGCAACATGTGGCAGCATAATGGAGGCAGATGTAAAGGTAGTCAAATGTTTGCCACATGTTGACACCGGCCTAGTGTTTGCCAACTAGGTAGCCTAAGCAACGTGCCCCTGAAGCGGGCCCCGAAAGTCAAGCAGCCATGGACTCTGCTGATGACGGGAGCATCGTGTGTGTGTGTGTGTGTGTGTGTGTGTGTGTGTGTGTGTGTGTGTGCGTGTGTGTGCGTGTGTGCGTGTGTGCGTGTGTGTGTGTGTGTGTGTGTGTGTGTGTGTGTGTGAGAGAGAGAGAGAGAGAGAGAGAGAGAGAGTGAGGTGAGGTGAAGTTGTGTGAGTGAGGTGAGGTGAGCTGAGCTGAGGTGAAGTGGAGTGAGTGAGTGAGGTGAGGTGGGGAGGGAGTGGGGAGGGAGTGGGGTGAGAGGAAGGGAGGAAGTGGGGTGAGGTGAAGGGAGGGAGTGAGGTGAGGTGAGGTGAGGTGAAGGGAGTGAGTGAGGTGAGGTGAGGTGAAGGGAGGGAGTGAGGTGAGGTGAAGTGAAGGGAGGGAGTGAGGTGAGGTGAGGTTAGGTAAAGGGAGTGAGTGATAGAGGTGAGGCGAGGTGGTGGAGGGAGTGAGTGAGGTGAGGTGAGGCGGTGGAGTGAGTGAGGTGAGGTGAGGTGAGGTGGAGTGAGTGAGGTGAGGTGAGGTGGAGCGAGTGAGGTGAGGTGAGGTGAGATGAAGTGAGTGAGGTGAGGTGAGGTGAAGTGAGTGAGGAGAGGTGAGGTGAGGTGAAGTGAGTGAGGTGAGGTGAAGTGAGTCAGGTGAGGTGAGGTGGAGAAGTGAGGTGAGGTGAGGTGAGGGAGTGAGGTGAGGGGGTGACGTGAAGTGAGGGAGTGAGGTGAGGTGAGGTAAAGTGAGGGAGTGAGGTGAGGTGAAGTGAGGGAGTGAGGTGAAGTGAGTGGAGTGAGGTGAGGTGAAGTGAGTTGAGTGAGGTGAGGTGAAGTGGAGTGAGGTGAGTGAGTGAGAGAGGTGCGTGCGTGCGTGCGTATGTAAGTATGTGTGTGTGCGTGTGTAAGTATGTGTGTGTATGTGTGTGTTCGCAAATATATGTGTGTGTGTGTGATGCGTGTGCGCAAATATGCGTGTGTGTGTGTGTGTGTGTGTGTGTGTGTGTGTGGTGAGTAGTGTGTGCAAATATGCGTGTATATGTGTGTGGTGTCGTGTGTGTGCAAATGTGCGTGTGTATGTGTGTGGTGTCGTGTGTGTGCAAATGTGGGTGCGTGTGTGTGTGTGTGTACTGTGGTGAGTAGTGTATGCATATGTGCTTATGTATGTGTGTGTGGTGACGTGCGTGCGCATAATGTGCGTGTGGGTGTGCGGTGTGGTGTGTGCAAATGTGCGTGTGTGGTGTGGTGTGTGTACAAATGTGTGCGTGTGTGGTGTGTGTGTAAATTTTCGTGCGTGTGTGTCTGGTGTAGTGTGTGTGAAAATGTGCGAATGTGTGTGCAAATGTGCAAATGTGTGTGATGTGTTTGCAAATGTGCGTGTGCATATGGTGTCGTGTGTTTGCAAATGTCCGTGTGCTTGTGTGTGCAAATGTGCGAATATGTGTGCCGTGGTGTGTGCGCAAATGTGCATGTGCGTGTGCTGTGGTGGGTGTGCGCAAATGTGCATGTGCGTGTGCTGTGGTGTGTGTGCAAATGTGCGTTTGTGGTGTGGTGTGTGCGCCAGTGTGCGTGTGGTGTGTGCGCGAATGTGCGTGTGCGTGTGTGGTGTGGTGTGTGCGCAAATGCGCTTGAGCAACTCTGTGTGTGTGTGTGTGTGTGTGTGTGTGTGTGTGTGTGTGTGTGTGTGTGTGTGTGTGTGTGTGTGCAAAATGCATTTTGAGCATAATAGCCCATGTAGAAACGCATCCAATCAGGTGCTGTGGCCCGTAAGCTTGTGTTACGTTATCTTCGCTCTTTTCCGCACCCCTCTCCTCGGACGAGTCCACTAGTGTGGCCCGCACCCCTCTCCTCGGACAAGTCCACTAGTGTGGCCCGCACCCCTCTCCTCAGACGAGTCCACTAGTGTGGCCCGCACCCCTCTCCTCGGACGAGTCCACTAGTGTGGCCCGCACCCCTCTCCTCGGACGAGTCCACTAGTGTGACCCGCACCCCTCTCCTAGGACGAGTCCACTAGTGTGGCCCGCACCCCTCTCCTAGGACGAGTCCACTAGTGTGGCCCGCACCCCTCTCCTCGGACGAGTCCACTAGTGTGGCCCGCACCCCTCTCCTCGGACGAGTCCACTAGTGTGGCCCGCACCCCTCTCCTCGGACGAGTCCACTAGTGTGGCCCGCACCCCTCTCCTCGGACGAGTCCACTAGTGTGGCCCGCACCCCTCTCCTAGGACGAGTCCACTAGAGTGGCCCGCACCCCTCTCCTAGGACGAGTCCACTAGTGTGGCCCGCACCCCTCTCCTCGGACAAGTCCACTAGTGAGGCCCGCACCCCTCTCCTCGGACGAGTCCTTTGGTGTGGCCCGCACCCCTCTCCTCGGACGAGTCCACTAGTGTGGCCTGCCTGCGGAAGTCTAACCAGAGTTTCAATGCGATTCGTGTCAGGTGACTGTGCTGGTCATGGCAGGACATCGACATGCTGGTCACTGAAGCACTGGTGGACTGCCCAGGCAGTGAGACAGACGCATTGTCATGCTGGACCACCCAGTCCTGGCCCGTGGGAAGCAGTAGCCGCATTGAAAGGAGCATGGCCTGTTCCCAAACAGCTCAGCATGCAGCATTGACCCTGCGGCCTTCACACACCTTCAGGACACCAACACCAGAGGCTGGCACTGCTCCTCAAACAACGATGGATCATCTAGGCGTTTCACTGTTGGGACCAAACATTCATGCTTGTAAGCTTCTCCAGGCCTTCTAGAACCAGGGCATGGCCTGGATTTGGGAAAAGCGAAAAGTTGGACTCACCAGTAGCGTTCTCTGTTTCCTTTGGCGTTCAAGTACAAATTTCTTCTTCCTAGCTTTGCACGCATGAAGATTCTTCTCCAGCAACCTGTACCTCACTGTTTTAGAGAAACTTTGAATGCCAATCTGCTTGATCCGTTGCCATTTCGACTGTAGCATGCGGCCCGTCAATTGCGAAGGGATGCTCTGATGAGTACATGGTCGTTTCTGATGGCTCTGTCTCTTTCTTCCTCTTCCTTTGGAATTGGCAGTTGCTCCTTGGGCTCTGTACTTCCTTGTGGTGTGCTGTAAAGCTGTCTTAGGGCGCGTTTGTTAGGCAAGTGGCTCGCCTAGACGGCTAGTCGAGGGTGAGCAAGACGCACCTACGGCCAATGAGCGAGAAACCTAGGCAGCGCCTAGCCCTCGAGATTCTCTCGAGATTCTACGCCTAGCAAACGCGCTCTGAGATGTGCAGGATGATTAACGGTGCAATAGATAGATAGATAGATAGATATGTCTGCAGATGTCTTATGCCGCGAGGCCTTTATCTGATCTTTTGATCAGTACTTTTGGCTATTCTCACTTTTTACTAGCCTAGTTCTAACGATCTTAAAAGATCGTGCCTATTCTCTAGACTTTTCTTCCGGTGGCTTATAAGTGGCAGAGAGTGGTATGCGTATCAACAGTGGGTGGCCAACATCAACACGGTACATGTAGTCTTTGAACACAGTGTCAATTCTGTTTTTGAAGCTGTTTAATTAATGACGGCGCCTCCACCGTTTCCTTGTCCAATGCATTCCAAGTGTCGACTACTCTATTGGCGAGGAAGTGCTCTCTCACACTTGTTCTGTAGGAGTTTTTCTTTAACTTATACCTATGTCCTGTAGTAGTGGAT
The DNA here is from genome assembly GCA_034096865.1 of Theodoxus fluviatilis. NCBI lineage: Eukaryota > Metazoa > Mollusca > Gastropoda > Cycloneritida > Neritidae > Theodoxus > Theodoxus fluviatilis. The sequence goes on from JAWQFJ010002311.1 coordinate 36,587, forward strand.
AGCTGGTTGAGTTCGAAAAAGTTCTTGCAATTATACACACCATGCATGAACTTGTTCACTTCTATCAAGTCTCCTCTCACTCTTCTGTAACACATACTGGGTATCTTTAGGGATTTCAAGCGCTCTTCGTAGTCCTTGTCTCTCAAGCCAGGGACACATTTTGTTGCTCTGCAAAGCACACCTTCAATAAGCCTTTTATCTTTTTGAAAACGTGGACTCAAAGCACTGTTAGCAAATTCCAAGTGAGGTCTCACGAGTGCTGTGAACAACAGTCTCATTGACTCCCGATCTATATATATGACGAGCCACGACAAAACCAGTGCTAAGTCCATTTTTGGACAAAATGGGGTTTTAATACTTTTGAATTCTGCATTCATTTCTGTTTGTTTTGATATAAGAATGAACAATGTGAGTTAATTAGAATAGGAGTTACAGGCATTTCAAGTTGGGTACTGAAGCAGCGGTCATATTGAAAAAACGGTCTCAGAAGATTTACTCTCTTCAGACATTAAACACCTTAGCAACGGTATTTCAAACTCCGTTTCCAAAAATAGCTGACCTTATTTTTCTTCGACATCCACAGAGCGAGAACGCCGAGAGAGCGGCCTTTCTATCGGTATATAACATGAAGGGGTTCTGCAAGGGTTTAGGTGGGTTTATTGCGGCTAAAATGAGGCAATTAACGCTAATTACAGGGAGCTTTTGAAACAATACATAACACAAAAGTCTTTATTTTACCATCAAAATATAATTCTTCAAAATGTTTCCTTTACTGGCATGATAGTTTGAACCATGTAGAATCTATTTTCATCAAAAAGTGAAAATCACCCAGAGTGACCCTCCCTGCCTTTTTTCAGTCGTAGCGCAAAATAGTGCCGCGCGACTTAGCACTGGTTTTGTCGTGGCTCGTCACATATTCATATGATCTCCTCACGAGGCCTAGAATCTTGTTCGCCTTGTTGGTTTGAGTCTCAACGTGTTTGGAGTCGTTGTCAATGTGTACACCCAGGTCTCTTTCCACACTTGAACTGCCAAGTTTTACTCTGCCATTACCGTCCGACGTTTTCATATCGTACACATGCTTTTCATTTTTATGTCCAAATTGTAACACCAGGCACTGTTACAAGTCGGCCTCTGAGTCTAGGGGTATGCTAATTTATCACTGGTTGGATGAGGCCTGACTTGCACACATAATAGTCACTGCTTTCATTCGTGCTGTCTCTGTCTCTCCAAACCAGAAGAAAAGGTAATGAGAAATCAATTAATAATGATTTAATCAAATAATGACAAACTATAATATATTCATGCAAAAATCAAGCATGCACAAGAAGAGTAGTTAGTACTAGACCAGCCTTAATTAATGAATGGTAAAGTTTATCTTCAGTTCCACTTGGGAGACTTATCTCATATGTCTATCGACAGACGCTCTCCGAATGTTCGTCGATGAAACAAGGTTCATATAACACGAGTTTACTGACTTTCAGTCCAGAATTTGCAGAGGAAAGTAGAGGTTCACAGTTACCGCTGAAGGGGTAGCGGTGACAGCAGCGTTGGTGGGAACTTGTCTCTAGTCGCAGCAGAAGGGGTGACGATCGCAGCGTTGATGGGTAGCGGCGACAGCAGCGTTGGTGGGAACTTGTCTCTAGTCGCAGCAGAAGGGGTGACGACAGCAGCGTTGAGGGGGATTCGTCTCCGTTCATAGCAAAAGGTTTACGACAACAGCGTTGATGGTCAGGCACCTCTGAGAAGTTGGAGGGAATACTCTGTCTCAGCAGGGACTTCGGGGGGAGCCTTGTGTTCTGCTTGTGTGGTCAGTCCGAAGTAAAGAGGACGACGGTTCTTGTTGCTTTTCATGAACCTCAATGCTGAGGAGGCGAGTCACTCATGTCGTGACACGCCGTGGTGACCTGTTGACTGTTAGTAAGCCGTTACTTTCCAAATGCTCAAATAGTGAGTCTCTTATAACTTTTTCCATAGTTTTACACGTTATGCTTGTTAGGGACACTGGTCGGTAATTTCCTGGTTTACATTTTTCACCTTTCTTGAACAAAGGAGTTACATTTGCATCCTTCCATTGTCTTGGCAAGATACCCTCACATAATGATGTTCTAAACACAGTGGTCAGAGGCTCAGACAGTTCCTCTGCTAGCTCTCTCAGTATTCTAGGATGCACATTGTCTGGACCTGGTGACTTAGACACATCTAGAGACTTCAACAATTTCATGACACTTTCCTTCTTAATGTCAATGTCACTCAGTATGGAGTCCAACTTTCGTTCTGTACACTCAGGAATTGTTGACAAGTCCTCTCGTGTAAACACGCTGCTGAAGAACCTATTTAACACATCTGCTTTGCTACTTTCAGAGTTATACGTAGTCCCATCAGAGTCTTTCAAATCCGGGATTGAGTCTCGTGTTTTCATTTTACTCCTTGCGTAAGCAAAAAAAGATTTCGGATTAGACTTTGCTGATTTGGCTATTTCTTTCTCATGGTCCTTAACGGCTCGCTTACACGCAGCCTTTGCCTGGTTTCGAGCACTAGTGTACAACAGATAATCCTTTCCATCCCTAGTGTCCATGTATCTTTGATATGCCGCTCGTTTTTTCTTAACTTTAGTCAGGGCTTTCTCATTCAGCCACAAAGGTCTTTTCCTCTTTCTAGTAATGTCATTTTTCACATAAGGCACAAATTCCTTCACGAGGCAGTCCAATTCATCTGTGAGCAAATCCCATGCCTCCTGCACTCCCAACCCCCTCATCCTGTCATTTATGTCCATGTTTACAAACCTCTCTCTCATACCCTCATAGTCACCCCTGCTGTACACAAAACGCCCTGCCGGGCCACTAGGAGACTGTCCAGCATAGCACACAAAGTCAAACAATAAACATTGGTGGTGGCTTTTACCCAAAGGTGCCTTGTGCTGCAAATTTCTAACCATTCCCTCTTCATTTGTCAAACATAGGTCTATTAGTGTAGGACATTGTTCTGCTCTATAGTGGGTGGGTTTGACCACATGCTGATGAAGAAACGCATCTCTGACCGTATCCATGAAAAGCGTAGCTTTGTTATTTGTACTAGAAGGTGAGGTACCCTCCTCCCAGTTCAGTTCTGGATAGTTGAAATCCCCAGTAATAAGAACGTGTGATCTTCCACGTGTTGCTTTCAAAATCAGACTGTTTAATGAGTAGAGTAGATTCTTCGACCTTCTTAGGCGTCCAGGGCCTGTTGCCGATTCTAATGGTTCTCTGGCTGTAGTTTCATTGCTCTTACGGATACTGGTCTTCTGACCAGGCCTAGTCTTAATGCCAAGTTATTTTCCAAAGTACTATTTGGTGATCTGTAAACTGACCCAATCAGAAGCCTATCCCCATCAGCAAGCGGCAACTCACACCATACTGATTCTAAAACATTTGTTGGTTGTAACAATACCTGTTGGGCACTAAAAACATCTTTCACATACACAACAACACCTCTCACACCAGAGCCAGTATGAACATCAGGGTTAATGTTAGTAAAACAGATATACTTGTCAATGTTTAATTCACTTAAAACTAAAGAATTCTTAGCTAACACTTCTGTAACACAGATGACATCAGGAGCTTCCATCTCAATCACATGTAAGAGTTCTGAACGCTTATTCAAAAGCGAATCAGCGTTAGTATATACACAGTGTAAAAAATCTGTATTTACACTATTTCCGGTATGTACACCGTTTACTTTGTCTTTTCTTTTGTCCACCCCATTCCTCCTATTCAACTTCACTCCCTCCCCTCTCCCGCCCTCCCTCTTGCTACATCTACCACCTGTTTGTTTCTGATCACCCATACTTGACCGTTCCTTTTTGGTTCGCCTCCTCCCTTCTCTGGTTTCTCAATTTCACCAGCAATGATTTCGTATGAAGTAACTGAATGAATGGGTGGAGTTTTGCAGCCTGTCAGGCTTTGCTGGCTATGCAGGCCATTAATTCATCACGAAGGCCACTAGGAGCGGTTGGGGTCAGAGTAAACGGAGTCAAAGATTATAGGTTACACAAAGATAGTTCATTAGCTCATTGTTGTGAGGATCGAGACACGTTGCGCCCCCAAGCGGGAATGAATATGGGTGAATCAAGGGAAGTACTCACACCGCTTAGCGACATGTAAATTTGCTTGTTTATCGACGCGTTTCTAATGCGTTCCGATCATGTTGTGAATAAAAACCGCTGGCGCTGAACCTCCAGGTTTTGGAGAAGAAAAAAAGAAGATCGGGTTCGAACCCGCAGCCTCCGAGAAAAGAGGAGGAAAAAACGCACACACACACAAACACAAAAAACCAGGTGGGTTCGAACCCACAACCCCTCGAACAAAAGTTTCAGTGTAGAATCGAACCTGGTCATGCATGACCAAGAGCCCAATGCTCTACCAACTGTGCCATTGTAAACTTGTAGGTATGTGAAGCATTTATAACGACCTTGTCATAAACCCTCGTGGTTCGTATTTTGCACTGTAAATTGTAGAAAAATGGATGATAGCATGAACTGTTTGGTATTTCATACGGATCTAACCCATCAACGTCAATATTCTTTTCGTAGTATCGCATTTTGGCGCCTGCTGGTAGAGGTTCAACATATATCGAAGCGTTTTGCTGAAGTAGGAAAGATAACTCGGTTTGACTCGATGTCATTACGCTGAAATGGTCGTTGTCCCCAACATTTCCGGGTCAGGGATTGATTAAATCATCATATTTTTGTGACACTGAGACCAGACCATCAAAACAATTAGCACTAGGCCTTGAATCAAATCGTCGTACGAGATCTTACGTTGACTGCAAATGTACAACAGTGCCGCGTGATTGTGTCGACATTCAGTTAGTTCGCTGGGCCCCTATTCACAACGGCGATTTATCTTTTTAACACTCGATTTATCCCCTATCCCCGCGTTATCTTGATCGGTTAGATAAGGTACGCTCGTCAGAGGATCCTAGGTTGCGCTTTGCTATATATACTGCTTTCTTTGTCGTCTCTTCGATTCTCTTAGATCGTAGATGACGTCATGAGATTACGTCAAAGCGGAACAGGCAGTTGGAATCGTCTGAGTTTAGAGACAAGGGTAGTGAATTAGGCAGTACAGTAGTCGCCGCTTATTAAAAACACATTGGGACCGAACAAAAGTGTTTTTAATAAGCGGCGTTTTTATTAACCGTTTGCTTGTTGAACATGTCCATCAGTAACGAAGTAAATCCGGACCTTACCAACTGTATTTAAAAAACGGCTGTTTTTATTAACCGCGTGTTTTATAAGCGGCGACTACTGTATTGCCTTTCTTACTTACATTCAGCCCTTGAGGCAAAATATTCAAATGTGGTAAGAGTGAGAGAGAGAGAGAGAGAGAGAGAGAGAGAGAGAGAGACAGAGAGAGAGAGACAGAGACAGAGAGAGAGAGACAGAGAGAGAGAGACAGAGACAGAGAGAGAGACAGAGAGAGACAGAGAGAGACAGAGAGAGAGACAGAGAGAGAGACAGAGAGAGTGAGAGAGAGGGGGGGGGGGAGGGGAGCTGGGAAAAGGGGAGGAAGGGAAGAGAGAATGAGAGTAAGAGGGTGGGTGGGAGAGAGAGAGAGAGAGAGAGAGAGAGAGAGAGAGAGAGAGAGAGAGAGAGACAGAGAGAGAGTCAGAGAGAGAGACAGAGAGAGAGTGAGAGTAGCCATAAGTACTGATCAAAAGATCAGATAAAGGCCTTGCGGCCTAAGACATCTGAGGACATATCTATCTAAATCATTCTCTGTCCTCGCAAATGACGTCACGAATTCTATTCTATTCTATTCTATTCACCCCTCCTTCAAAAATCTCCTCGCAAATGACGTCACGTTATACGACGTCAAATGATCACGTCACAAATTTTGCAAAATGGAGTCTGTTGAATCGTTTTCAATGAAACACCAAAATGTAAAAAAGTCACTTTCTTTTCAAACCTCGATTCTGAAAATTTGATAATATTGAATGGGACCTAACTTCCAGTCAGTGTGCAAAATCTCAAGGAAATCCGTCCAGTAGTTTTTGAGATATAGGCCGTGGAGACGGGACAGACAGACCGACAGACACACA
>JAWQFJ010002312.1:0-17809 GCA_034096865.1 Theodoxus fluviatilis
GAAGCAAGCCATAACATTGTGATGTCTAGCGTGTTATGAGTGAATTGTTTTGTTTTGTTTTGTTTGGGCACCATCGTCATCCCTGTAATTTAAACCAAATGAAGATGTTTTAAAGTCATGTAGCTTATCCCCAAACAAATGTGCATGCGCATCTCTATTTATAACAGCAAACGCCTTTTCCGAGATAAATCTGTTTTTCGTTTGATATCGTGGCCTTGCCCCCCACCCCCCAACCCAACCGCCCTCCCCAACCAATGAGCTCTTTAAACAACTATAGAGCTCAGTGGGGCCGACACTTTTCATCCTTACTTAGAAATGCTGATAATAATGAGCAGTGAAACAAGCCTGTGCTAGTCGGCCTAGCGCCTTGTAGGCCGGTGCATTTCAACCTGCTGCACATCTGACGCACTGCGGCTCCAGCCCTGTGCACTTCTGGCGTGAAAACGAGAAGCTACTCCAGTGTAACGGCGTCTCCAAAACTCTGTGCACTTCTTTCATCATGGTAATGTTGAACGCTGTGTATGAGTCGATTCGAGGCTCGCATACATGTGTATTTTGACCGAGAACAAGATACTCTGATCTGCTGTCGAGCGCCAGTGGCATGAGCTGCCCTGCGTTCAAGACGACCTACCGTTTGCCTAGCGGTAGGCGAGCCCCAAATAAATTCTGGGAACCCGAGTCAGTAGGCGAAGTCTCTAGTTAACTAAAATGGCCCTAAATGTGCACTCTTGAACGACTCGTCATGACCAAGCGGTAGCCAAGATGGCTTCCGCGATGCCTTCTCATCGTCGCGGATTGCACTTTTCAACCAAATGAGTAAACCAGCAGCTGCAGAATGCTCGTTTCTTGTGGAAGCTGATAAAATACGTTAATCTGCAGCTGTGCATGAAGGCTCGTCATCGCTCGAATCAAACTTTATGTCAAAACGACAAACTAAGGGCTAATGTAAGATATAAGAGTTGTCTCCCTTGAAATTTTGGAGCCGTCTTTCGTATAAATATTTGCTCACATCTTGCCCGGTAATTATTTTAGCCTAACTTCTTGTAACTTCTGTTCTAGGCTGGGTAATAATCACAGGTCGAAATGCGTGTCACAGCGCATATTTGTGATGGCGACATTCCTCCTTTCCCCGAAGGCAGCCATTTTGGTCATACAGGTGCAGCGTCGTGGCGGCGGGTTATCTAAAGGTCGGTAACGGTAGCATGTACAAAAACGGTAGGCCTCTCAGCTGCAACGGTAACACTGATCACTATAAATATAGAGCGCAGTGGTGGGGTGTATATGAACTTACTACACGGTTGTTGGCAACTAAATCGGAAGTTTGCTACTAAATTGCAAAGTAAGGTGTGCATGAAAGTTGTCTACGCATAGTTAGCTCCTAAGTTGGCCACTACACAACCCAAAATTTAGTGGTGCTCTGTATCATCACTACACGGCTGAGTAGCCAACTATTTGCACAATTCAATGGCGGACTTGTCTCCGGTTCGCACAGAAAACGCTATATTTCGGGATACTAGAGACCCATCCAAAGAAAATGTAAGCTATGAACAGCATTAATTTATCAAAGCTGTATGTTGAATGCATCAATAGGTCGTGAAAGCTCCTACATTTTACAAATGGAATGCAGGTCGACGCATCCACGCCAAAGCATGTGTTGCCATCGTTTGTGTTGACATGATTTAACGCTCTCGCTCGAGCCTCAGCGCGCACTTTCCCCACCAAACTCGTGAAACCCTGGCGTTCGTCGACACGCATTTCCATCCATCCACGCACCCACCCATCCACACACCCACGCACCCACCCACCTACCCATCCATCCATCCATCCACCCACTCATCCACCCACCCACCCACCCTACCACCCATTCACCCACTCATCCATCCATCCATCCATCCATCCATCCATCCATCCATCCATCCATCCATCCATCCATCCATCCATCCACCCACCCACCCACACATCCATCCTGCACGAAACCTGACGTCTGCTCTCAGCAATGCTCCCTATGTGGCAGTGCACGTGTGTGATTCCACACCTCGATGTAAGTCGCAGTGTTCCTCCAGCAAACGAGCTATGGCCCTTTTTAGTGGTTAGGGGCTTGTGATCAATTTTGATTTATTTATATTAAGAAAACTTATTTGTCACACACACACACACACACACACACACACACACACACACACACACACACACACACACACACACACACACTAAACAAAAGTGTGCAGTAAACCAAGATTCAAGTTGATCTGCAGCTAATGAAATTGTTTTAAACATGTATTTGAATGAAAGTGGTACACTGGTAGTCATATTATTTTAAAAACAAGTCACAATTTGACAGAAGTCCCTCAGGTTATTACAAAATATTGCTTACCAGTGATGCGCGATTCAGTTTCCTATAACTTTGCTCCAATTCATCCGATTTTCACCATCTGAAAGAGCATGCAATTTGCTAAAAGGTGTCCTACGTAAAATTGACCAAAATCCCGATGCGACATCCACAGTGCGTGCTCATATATCGGACGTAAAGCTTTCTCTCTGGGTCGCATGCTTTCGTCATCATTTATGTTGCTGTCGTTGCCTTTCAAATGGTTTACAAACATGGTGTTTTGTGCTTTCAGACATTTCCCAACTTCCGAGTGAAGGGCATCGCTGCTGCTTCCCTGACGGCCATGAACGCGAACGGGTGAGCGGACATCACAGCGTTAATTGTTTTTGTATGCAGCACTGCTTTACTAAAACGCCTAACTGTACAACATATCTGTCAATTCCTGCAAAACAAATTCCCCACAGCGTCGTCATTGCACACACATTGTTACCATGACACCGTCAGCATCAGCATGAGGAAACCCCAGAAATCCCAAATGGACATGTGGATGAAAATTCTGAACACAATTCAGTCTGGGAAGTCAGAAAGACACCGTACGTGCCGTGGCACGTTTTTCTTTGCATTCAAGATAGTGAACCAACACTTACACAGTCACACAGAGGGGAAGGTGCATCATAGATTTTCATCTTATATATGTACATTCATGCTCATTTACGCGCGCCGACAGGGTTAGAACACATGATAACGACACAGGGTAGCAACCAATTGTGAATTGCAAGAAATTAATGATCCAGATTTCCTACGTCCCAGGGATTAAGCCACGGCACAGCGCCTCGCACATAATGAAACGCCAAAGCTTGCTGCCCTAAATCCGTCTGTCTAAAGAAGGGTGTCTATATGTGTGTTATAATGAATGGGAAGCATGGAGATTCCACACTGCCCCCAAACTGCATCAGTTGGCGATTTACGACAGCACTGCAGGAACGGGTCTGCACTGCCCACGACTCTTCAACTGAGACAGAGTCACCACATAAGTTAAAATCTCATCCCGCATAAAATGCCTACTCCACGAACATTTCAATGAACGGAAAGCTATAGGACTTGTGGCTGAGCAGTCATTTGATATGCACTATGTTGCAGAGATGTCAATTTGGAAACTGTGGGAAAGTACGTTGACTACCCCGTGAAAGACCATGTGGACAATATCCTCCATAAGTTCAGCTCCGTGGTCCAAAGCAAGATGGCTGCCTATCGACTGAAGTGCTTGCTAAAACAAACAACGCAAGGAAAAATTCTCGTTTTTTTTTAAACGGAGAAGTAAAAATGGATGCAATATGATACAAGAGTTTCCACTAGAGAGTATTTGTCTGGCCCAAGAGCATGTACATACAGGGAGGCCACTCAAAGTGAAGTATCTTGTTTATCTCGTATCCTATTGTCTACCATTTGATTTGTCTTTGTTTTAAGAAGACCGATAACTTTACCTCGTGTTGGTGGTCATCCGTAATAAAATGTCATCCTCCTTCCTTTCTGTCTTCCGTCTTCTTTCCTTCCCTTTTTTCTTCCTTCTCCCTTTCTTGCCCCTTTCATTGTCACCTTTGCAATATCATCTCTTGCATCCCTCTTTTAGTGCCGTCTCTGTGAGTTTCACTCTTTTCTCTCCCGCCAGTCTCATTTCACGTATGCTCCAAACAGTCTTAGTTTGTCCTTTCTTTGTATTAAATGTAACTAAATAAAAAAATGAAATAAAATCTTTCAGACTTGAAGTTGATAACCACTCGAGACATAATTTGCAATGTACTACATGGCACGGGAGTTAATGAGACATAATTTGCAATGTACTACATGGCACGGGAGTTAATGAGACATAATGTGCAATGTACTACATGGCACAGGAGTTAATGAGACATAATGTGCAATGTACTACATGGCACGGGAGTTAATGAGACATAATGTGCAATGTACTACATGGCACGGGAGTTAATGAGACATAATGTGCAATGCACTACATGGCACGGGAGTTAATGAGACATACTTTGCAATGTACTACATGGCACGGGAGTTAATTATCAATCCCTTGTGGACGAGTACATAAGACTGACAAGAAGACTTGCTAAAAGTGTTTTTTTACTAGGCGACCTTGGAAGCATTTACTTTAGTTCGTCGCACTCGAGAATTGTTTGTCGGTTAAAAGTTTAAGCAACATTTTATATATATATGGTATTCTTTTTCAAATCATAGCCGTAATTGTCCTCATTGTAACCAGTGAGGAAGACTTGAACGTTGTTGTGGTGTATTTTCCAGGTTTTACTTCTGATTTCCCAACATTTGCTTTGTCTCCACCGTTGGGTTGCGCACATAGGGCGATGACCTGGCAAGAGACAAACAAGTGAACGTGGTGTTGAGTGCTGGGCACCATGGGGGAGGGCATGTCACTCACAGTGGACGAGAGGAAACGCGTGGCTCAGGCCTGGATGGACGCTGGCAAGGGGAAGTAAGTCCCCCTTGCCATTTTCCAAAACAGAGTTACCTCTCTTGACCAATGTCTTCGCCATCCACCCCACCCCCCTCTCTCTCTCCAGCCCCCCGCCCCCTTTCCAGCCCCACCCACCCCAACCCTAAGAAAAATAGAGTTACTTCCCTTGAACTGAAGCTGTATTTTGCACGTATACAATGAAATAGCAGTTTCAAAGCATCAGAATCAAGCTTTGAACGGTTGAATAACTTCAGGGTTCTACGTGCAAAAGGTATTTGATTTTGATGACGTTCATGATGGCGTTGGGTCTGGCGAATCCAAAGCAACTATCTGACAACGTGGAAAAAGAATGCGATGTAAAGTATTCATTGCACAATTTAAATAGTGACTTTCAACATTCCTAAGCTGCGCGATCTCGTTCTTATTAAGTGGGGTTTTTTCAGATTGAAGTCGATAATTCTTCACGTCGGCACGACAAACATTCAAGACAGCATGGAACTGGTAAGCGAAGGCGATGACTCGGTTGCTGTGTGTGATGCTGACATGTTTGACTTTTTTTGTTTATTAACATCTTCAAAGACAATGTCTTTTTGCATTCTAGCTTTGACACGCAACATCACATTTGGTGGCTGCTTCAAGATGTCCCTTCAATAGTTAACACCCATGGTAATGGAGCTCTCGCATGCGTTGTTGAAAGCTTTTCCACGTATACATGTATATCTCCTCTGTTAACCTTCGTGTCGTTGTATCCATAAATACAAAAACCGCTGCGTTGGTCTTTTAGTCACTTATTACCATCATTCACGAGTTTGTTTGCTAGAGTTGTGTGTCCACAGTTATGTGTGTGTGTGTACTTATTTAACTATTGTGACCAGGCATGCGAAAACATGGCTAAAGTATGAAAAAATAGCCAAATGAGATATTGAAACCACAATATTTTTCATGTAATCATGCATTTTTAAGGGAGGAAAAAGTATATTCACAAAGGAAATATAATTTTTACAGTGAGGTAAATATAAGGAAAATGTATTTGTGACTTAGTGCGTTAAAACGGTACTCAGAGGTTTGTCTCGAAAAAACTGCTCGTAATCTACTTGCCTTTCTTCTCTTGCACGGTCACAATGACTGTCTCGTACACTAACTTTCCATTCGTGTTTAGTTTGTTGTGCACTCACTTCGTGCCTGCAGCTCTTTGTTGCAGGCACGCCACGCCCAGGCCATCCAAGCCACTGCCATATCCTGTGTCTCGCCCTCATACTTCAAACCCAAAGATGAAGGTACTTTTCAGGGATTTGGCGGGAAAAGTATACGATGTTTGCATAGAATGCCAGGATGACTGAGATACATTATCATCAGTAGTGTATTCATGATCGTCATCGTCATCACTGTCGTTGCGGTTTTCATGGTCATTATCTGTAGTAGCTGTAGCAGCAGCATCGTCACCACCGCCACCGACGACAACACCAGCAGCATCGCCGTCTTTTCTTTGCCGCCTTCATTGTAATCATAATCTATTCAAATTTATTCATAAACTAAGAGCAGCATCAGCGGCAGCTTTTAATGATATGCAGGGATGTAGGATGATTGAACTCAGAGAAACAATCACATTAACGGCGTGTTAGGGTGTGTAAGCGATGCGTGTGTTTGGCTTTTTGTTGTGTTTCTTTTAGCCTTCATCACTTAAGTTTTCCTTCGTGGGCCTCGTTATTTTTAAATGATGTCCCTGAGGCGCTAATAAATTCACTGTGTATCTTGTGGTGTACTGTGTACTGAAAGTATGAAAATTTAGAATATGAAAAATACCTCAAAGTCTAAAATAAATCTAGTTGTCGAATAGCTTTGTAATGATGAATTATATAGCAGTTATTTTATTCAGAAAAAAAAAAAAGAATGTTGGCTTAAGTTCAAGCAAATTTTTGTTTTGAAAGCGAATTGAAATATTCCACATACACGAATGATGACCTACCCATGACCAACAATGTTGACATGAAGTTAAAAGTGGTAGGCGGTACACCCGGCCCAAAGTTGATATCGGCGCAGAATACGACATATCCGATAGATGGAAGGCCGGGAATCATACGCTATGTGTTGGAAGGCCCTATGGTGATCCCCGAAAAGCTAGTGATTCCAGGGAGGCACCCACAGCATGTCATTTTCCATCGTGCAGTGTGTGTGCTGGGATGACTTGTGCACCCCAAGCGCTTGTGCGCGTGCACAGAATGATGTGCGCGCGCCGCGCGCGTCGTGTGTGTGTGTGCGTTTTGCGTGTGATGTGATGTGTACGCTGTGAATAGGTGCGCGTATTGTATTGGGGGGGTGGGTGGCGCGCGCCTGCGTGCAAAATGCGGTGGTGCGTCGCGCGGTGGCGTCTGTGTCTGCGTGTGCGCACTCGCGCCGACCTATATTTGTGCATGAATACATCTTGGGCGCGTTGCTTATGCTAGAAACGTTTCAAGATCTTGAGAGGAATAGGCCGGTGTCAGTATTTGTGAACATGATAATAGCTGATGTAAAGGCAGTGAAATGTTTGTGACATGTTGACACCGGCAATATCATTTGCCAATTAGGTAGGCTAAACATCTAGGTCCTTAGTGGCAAGAGAAGACTGACACTGACTGTTGTGTTGCCACAGATGCCCTGGTGACCTACATGGAGTAGGTGGCGGGGACTATTATTTGCCACAACTAGTAGGCTAAGCCACTACGCCCCTCGTCTTTACGGACTAAGAGGACAGAACTGATGTTGACTGGTGTGTTGCCACAGAGGCCCTGGTGACCTACATGGAGTAGGTGGCGGACTATTATTTGCCAACTAGTAGGCTAAGCAGCTCGCCCCTGTATTTACGACAAGAGAAGACTGATGTTGACTGCTGTGTTGCCACAGAGGCCCTGGTGACCTACATGGAGTAGGTGGCGGACTATTATTTGCCAACTAGTAGGCTAAGCAACTCGCCCTTGTCTTTACGACAAGAGAAGACTGATGTTGACTGGTGTGTTGCCACAGAGGCCCTGGTGACCTACATGGAGTAGGTGGCGGACTATTATTTGCCAACTAGTAGGCTAAGCAGCTCGCCCCTGTCTTTACGACAAGAGAAGACTGATGTTGACTGGTGTGTTGCCACAGATGCCCTGGTGACCTACATGGAGTAGGTGGCGGACTATTATTTGCCAACTAGTAGGCTAAGCAGCTCGCCCCTGTATTTACGACAAGAGAAGACTGATGTTGACTGCTGTGTTGCCACAGAGGCCCTGGTGACCTACATGGAGCAGGTGGCGGCTGCAGCCCCGGATACGCCTTTCTACTACTACGACATCAACTTCTTCACCGGCGTCTACCGTGTGTCGGTAGCGAGAAAACCTAGTCAAAACAGACGCAACCTTTGTTTCGTTTTACACTACACGTTCAAAATTTGTACTGCTTAGGGCGACATCAGGAAAGAAGGACAATGCAATAATTGTCAGTTGTTTGTGGTATTCTGCTAGAGTGAAAAATACAGTGAACTAGACAGCACTCTGAAAGCGTAAACCTCCACCAAGGACGCCACAATTTCTCTTCCATGACCTGTATAGTTTTGCTCATTTTTCCATCTGATGGAGGTCTCTGAGTGCGGAACGCATACGAAGACACCAATAGACATCGTCAACTTCGTCATTTGCGATAACAATTTATCTTTTGGTCGTAATTCCAATACGAGATGACAGAAATTCCATAAATGTCAATGGGTTCATTTTTGGTTGAAATCCTAACATTTCACCGAATTTCATCAGGATCTGTTTTGAACTGTTAGAGCTTTTTTGCTGAATAACGAACGCACGAACCGAGGGTAAAACATCACCTCCTTGGAGTAGATTTAAGAAATGGACGACGATGCGCTTTAGCACCACCATCACAAAGGGTTAAAACGCAACATCAAATTGTAAAAGAGTTCTTTTACCGTTTTATCCAAAGCTATATTCGTAATTATTCATTGATTTAAATCCTCAACTCGCTGAACTTTCCTCCTACACCGTTCTGTGTAACCATCGGCCATAGAAACACGTCACGTTTGTAAAAGTCCGCACGTGTATCGTTCGCAGCCGTTGCAAAGTCTCGTCCAAGTTGGTTTTCCTAATGACAGACATGGGCATTTCTATTCAGAGACTTTCGCGGGAAAGATGACATTGTATTGCTGTACGTTATAGTGCACCCATGATATTTCTATATTGACTGCAACTCTGTCTGCAAACCAGATCGAGATTTCACAGCAAGAATCGAAAACGTTAGCAGACTTTGGTGAATTGATTTGCGCGATTCGTTTAGCGTTTCTAAACTAGAAAGCAATTGATGTGTGAACAATGATGCCGGTACCTAAACGTTTTGCACTGTGTCTAATTGCTTTATCTAGCGTCTGTCTACAAAAAAGAATCCAGTAACTTTTTATTAATGGACTTCAAGTATTTTATCAATGTTACCTAGGCCCTTGTTCCTTTCTTTGTTTATGTCTTTGTCTCTTTCTTTTTTTCTTTCTTTCTTTCTTTCTTTTTGTTTGTGTGTTTCTTCTTATTTCTTTCTGAACACATGTCCCGAATGCTTGTAGGTCTGATTAGATTTTGTTTGCTGGACTGCTTGCTTGTTGGCAGTGAACGCAGCGCGCTTTCTGGAGCTTGCCAAGGACCGCATTCCTACTCTGGTGGGACTCAAGTTCTCCTCCCGAGAGCTGCCAGTGCTGTACGAATGCAAGGAGATGCTGGAGGGATGCTTCGTCACCCTGATAGGCACAGATGAGGTGCGCCGTCTCAAGTCAGGGACTGAATCATTTTAAAATGATTGCTGAACATCAAAGCGACAAGGACAAAACCTCGAGAAGAAAGGAAGCAATCCTTACTGTTTCGTGGCTAAGTTTATAATTGTAGTTTTCAAAGTTCATTGTCACGTAAATATCATTACTTAGTACTTAGTAAACTGCAGTCAAATGCCATTCAAACTCCATGATCAAATACGTTTCCGCTGCTCCAACTGCTGCCACTGGTGGCTGCTGCTGGCGGGAACGTTATTTACTGCACAGTTTCTTTCCCACAACAATTTCTGCCGGCTCTGTCCCTGGGTGTCGAGGTGCCGGTGCTAAACGGTTACCTGGGAGGACTCTACAAACGCCTAAAGGACGCCTTTGACAAGGGGGACATGGTTATTGCCAGGAAAGAGTAGGTGATCCTAGAACACTCTTTCTGGTGCCTTCGCTTCCCTTGAAAGCACGCCACTGCTACAGATTGCCCCTATACAGTTGCTGCGTATTGTTGAGACGTCCACTATTGATCATCAGACGACCGACTCCATTGGTTTAGTTCAGTCAACATACCATCTGAATTTCATAGCTGCTATGCAGTCTGCGTGTTAACCACAGCAAAAATGTGACAGAGAAAATTGGAGCTGACGATTAATACAACTAAACAGGTACCATCCCAAGGCGAAATTATGAAGCATTTCATTTGCTTATTATGAAGATGACGATTCACGGCCTTGGATGTTGGCAATATACTTTCTGCTAAGTCGATAGCCTTCAATATGATCAAATATTAAATAACTAGTGACAGCCAGATGTGAAGAGACTGCATGTGTCTGTGAGTAGGGTTTTTAGTTCCTTCTGAACACATGCAGCCCAGGAATTCAGATAATGATATAACGTTTTGATTTCGTGACGCATGAACACTTAGTGTGACAACTGTGTGACAGCAGCTTACAAGTGACCCCGTACCACAGAGTGAGTCACAATGTGCCTGAAGTAAGATCGAGCTTCAGCCTATGTTAGTGGGTAGAATGCCAAGTTGTCGATCTTGAGATCTAAACAGAAAACTGCCATGTTATCTTTTTCTTAACAGTATATAATTTGGTATCAGCAGCATATCAAATTGTTTATAAACTGCATATTAATGAGTGTGGTATGTTGATAGCTGATAGTTGATTGTTGACGGCGGAGTGACACAGTCCGAATTTTCGCCCACGTGACAGCACCTTCACCACGCTCCCTCTCTGTTGGTTCTATCAACCAATGAGAGCACAGCACACATTCGAGCCGGTCTGCCATCGATGCCAGACCACTAGGAGAGTGCTTTGTTTTGGTTGATTATCACAGCACTCCGAGGATTAAAGAGCACGAGCTTTCCTTTGAGATGTGCCACATCATCCAACATCGACTGAGGGCACGATGCAACTCATTTCCTGGTACTGGGTCACATACAACTTGTAGACTCATTGGCGCCACCACTAGATAAACGAGGACGCTTCTTTCCAAAGCTGTCTTTTTCAGTACTTATTTGACAGACAGACAGACAGACAGACAGACAGACGGACAGACAGACAGACAGACAGACAGACAGACAGACAGACAGACAGACAGACAGACAGACAGACAGACAGACGGACGGACGGACGGACGGACGGACGGACGGACGGACGGACGGACGGACGGACGGACAGACGGACGGACAGACAGACAGACAGACAGACAGACAGACAGACAGACAATCTTTATTATCCAGATGTGGAAATTTATTGGTAAAATTGCAGCTCGTGATCTCTAAAATACACAATGATACATGATATATACACAGTTGTATAAATGTACAAATAATATACTATGTCATGAGATATTCACAGTTCAGAGACAGAAATGCTTGTCCAGTCTTTGTACACTCGTTGGAGTTCGTGGATCGGAGTTCTTGCTGACGAAAGGAACTTTATGACCTTCATGATATTCAGTGTCACGTGCTTTTTGAATGCAGTGCAAACAAGGAATGATACTCGAGTTCTTTTCTTATACTAGATGAATTTCAAACCTAAAGTGAGATTTTGCAGCATTCATAACAGCTCGTCTGAGTCAGCGCAAGCGATCAGAATTGAACAAGTTTTCTCTCTTATGGTTGCCAGGGTAACGTGGGAGATGACGCCAATGCAAGGATGATGATTTATTTGTATATTTTCAGGCCTATTCAAGAAAGTTTGTGATGATCAGTGCCAAATATGGTAAGTATAAAATGATTTTATATCCTTACAATGATTAGTATATTGCGGACCACCGCAGGAATTTATACCGTGCCGCTGAGTGCGGTGATATGCTGCTTGATGAAAATATGTGTGATGCATGTTACCATCAGATGCGGTATTAAAGAAACGGAAAAATGCCTCGGAAGATGCCTATCTTCGGAGGAAACGCATGCTGCCCCAATGGGTTTGACATCTTGCGCAGTTTGATGTTCAAGACACCTCCCAGTGGCACAAAAGCGCTGCTTGGGACTGGCTGTGCGAGTGCTGCTGGAGCAGGCCCCGAACGCACGAAGACCACAGCAGTCCAGCTGATGAGGGAAGTGTCGGTGGAGCACAGGCTGCATGCGAATCTGACGGTTCATTGCAGAATGTACCTTTCCTTAGAGTGGAAAACGGCATCGGACGTGACATAATCGACGGCAAATCTGTTCGAAAGTCGATTGTATGAGCTCCTTTTAATTGTACGTGTTCTCATGGTTATCACCTTCGTTGCAGCTCTATGAGTAATAATCTGCATTTTTTTCCTGTCTCTACCACGCAGTGCTTGGGCTCTGTATGTTAAACTTAACTGCAAATGAACACATTTTGTTACAAAAGAAGTTGTTTGCTTGCATGTTTAAATGTTGTTTGTAAAGTGGAAAGCCTTGACAAAGTCTTGAAGTTTCCTTATCACTAAAGAGACTGACGAGATTTTCCGATTCTTTTGTCAATCATATTTTTCCCCCCTTTTTTTCTTACCTTCTTTCGGCCGTTTCTTACAAGATTTCAGATTCTGACGATCCTTTCCAGGGTTGAGACGCTATGGTTCGGAGGACCACCATTGCTCTTCTGGCACATGCATCCATTAGAAACGCATGTGAGAAGTGTGTCTCTCGTCTGACACGTTCTAATTGCAAAGGTGAAGACATGCAGGGGAAAGACGGCAAAATTCATGACCCTTTCACCTTCCAGGAACAACTTGCCAGCTCCATTGTTTCTGAATGAATCGTTGTAACGTACCGTGATGCGAAGAATGTGTGCTTGCAGGCGGGGTTCCCAAGACGGCGAAGGAGATCATGAAGCTGCTGGGGATGGAGATGGGGCCATTAGAAACGCATGTGAGAAGTGTGTCTCTCGTCTGACACGTTCTAATTGCAAAGGTGAAGACATGCAGGGGAAAGACGGCAAAATTCATGACCCTTTCACCTTCCAGGAACAACTTGCCAGCTCCATTGTTTCTGAATGAATCGTTGTAACGTACCGTGATGCGAAGAATGTGTGCTTGCAGGCGGGGTTCCCAAGACGGCGAAGGAGATCATGAAGCTGCTGGGGATGGAGATGGGGCCAGTGCGGCCCCCCCCCCCCCTGACCCCCCTCACCAGGTGGCGGAGCTGCACAGAGAGCTAAAGGATGCAGGGTTCTGCAAGTGATGTACTTCCGCCCTTGCAGCCAAAATGGCATTTTGCGTCAAGGAACACCGAGTGAGCAAGTGTCCAGGAATGTTCTGCCAGTTTCAGCACGTGTCTGGTACTTATGCGTCGTTCCAGCAATATGTCAGCGAAACAAAATGTTTTGTACAATAATGATGAATGACATACATGTATAGCCGAAAAGAGCTCTACGAAAAGATGCAGGAGAGAGCATTTGTGAAGCCATCGTAAACATTTTTTTTAAAATCGGGCACCGTATGATTTTAGTCTTTATCTTTACTAGAGAATCCTGTTCTAAAGGAAGATACACACTCTCCCCTCTCAGACAGGGATGTTGATTTTCCAAGCATCTCTGAACTATGCTGTCCAGTCTTTGAAAACAGGGATGTCCCTTACTGTACGACATTGCTTTGTCCCGACTGCAATTGAAGCCAACAATTCTTCACGTCGGCTCGATAAACATTCGTGGCAGCATGGAACCTGTGAGTGAGATGGTTGCTCTGTTGCTACGTGTGGATACGACACTGCCGTGGAAGAAACCTAAAAGACGCCTTTTCAATTTTCTTACTGATGGATGTGAATTGATATACCAGGATCTGACCACTGCTAGGAGTGGAACGAAGCTAGGGCCACTCCCGCTCTTCGTCGTTTTGAAGTGCTGCTGAACCTGTCTCTGATGAACACTTTAAACTTGTGTTCTTATGCTGTGACCAGGGTGGAAGACGGGTGGGTATCAGTCTCCGCAGTATACAACGTAAAGGTGCACGAGGCGGGCAAACCTTCGCGATGTGATATGTGCAAATAGGCTCTGTATAACTATCACACCACGCGCCAGGCCACTCTTACTTTGACATACAGTTCTTTAGCAGTGTTACGAGCATGTTTTATGTGAAAATATAAAGACTTGTAAGTAGCCCGGGACCTGTTTTATTTCGTTTTTGTGGATCCCGGTAACAAAGGTGGGGGTAGAAAAGAAAAATAAAAAAGAATGTTACGTTGGTATATGGCTCAAACACAGCATCCTCAATATCCCAATCTTAGAAAATTACACCTACTCTACTCCCAACGGGAAAAATGAAAAAGCACAAGTAAAATGTCGGTCAGCCTTCGTATATAAAAACAAAAAAGCACGTAGGTCAGCCCTCGACAAGTAAAACTATCGACTCGTGTAAATCTCTCGCACCAACCTTCCAACTCTGCCCGCTCTCTCTCTCTCTCTCTCTCTCTCTCTCTCTCTCACTGCCCATCTATATACAGTCGCTGGACTACCAATCTCACCTCAACGCACCAGCAAAAACCAAGCCTCTCTCAGGTGAGACACTTCCGAAACCCTATTTCCCCATTACAAGTAGTTTCCTCTCATCCGCTGTAGTGACATGCCCTCCCTCATGGTGCCCAACACTGCAACACTCCGTTTACTTTTTTATCTCTTACCATTCATCACAAAATTTGCGTAACTCAACGATGCAGACAAAGCAAATGCTTGGAAAATCCGAAGTGAAACCTGGACAATGCATCAGAGTTCTCTTTCAGAATGAAAACCAACGTGGGAAGAAAGAAAACATTATTTTCCCCTTTGTTTATGTTGGCCATTTTGTGGTGGTGTAAACAAGCTAGAAGTGGAGAGTGATGACAAAATGTCATTATGCGTAGCTGACAAAACTGAAGATTTTGTATTGTCATTCTTTGAAGGTGTAGTTTTCGTGTTAATTATTAGAGCTTTCTGGTGTCTACAAGAGGAAACCATTTCTTTCATGGAAAATCCCTGTATTGATAAAGTGTATGGTTATAGATGGTGAAATCATTATGATTTTACTGCGTCATTAAAAAAATCAAGGCATAAGCCTATCAAAGTTAGCCTGCACCAGAGATGCATTTCAGTTGATGATTCATGACATTATGTCTTTAAAACAAATTGTAGTGACCATAAATGGCGGCTGCACGTACAACATTTGACACCTTTTTTGCAGCTGCTGTCGAGAGTGACGATGACAGTGAAGTTGACTTTGAGTGTGCTACAGATGACTCCGACTTGTATCCAGGCAGGTCATGTGACCCAGATCGTAGCAGAGAGAACTGGTGTGCGTGCAAACACCCCGAACGATTTTTGTGTGCGAACATAATCAATTTTTCAGCATGCCAGGCCGTTCCTGCGGAAACGCAAGCATGCTGACATTTGTACCGCGCATGTGATAGAAATTTCCAGCAACGTAATAGACTTGCACTACTGCAATGCATTATTTATTGCAAGGATCTGCAACACCTGCTTTTTGGCGGTGCGGACAAGTACGGCTCGAAAAGCGTGCTCCTTCTCTACGTCACGGCAGCGCGAGTCACGTGACCTCCAGTCTCTTGTTCAGAAATCGCAAATCGGCTTATGACATTTTCACTTTTCTATATAAAAAGGCGGTGTGTGTGTGTGTGTGTGTGTGTGTGTGTGTGTGTGTGTGTGTATGTGTGTGTGTGTAAGTGTGTCTGTGATTTCAATCTAGACTTGAAGTCTGGATATATTGCTGTTTGCTTTTGGAAAACTCAGCACTTTTCTTTTGAGCACTCATCCCAGCGAAATGTTTGGTCCCACAAGCATAAAAAAGTGTGTGTGTGTGTGTGTGTGTGTGTGTGTGTGTGTGTGTGTGTGTGTGTGTGTGTGTGTGTGTGTGTGTGTGTGTGTGTGTGTGTGTGTGTGTGTGTGTGTGTGTGTGTGTGTGTGTGTGTGTGTGTGTGTGTGCGCGCGGGTGTGTGTGTGCGTGTGTGTATGCGTGTGTGAGTGTGTGTGTGTCTGTGAGTTCAAACTAGACGTGCAGTCTGGACATATTGGTGTTCGCCTTTGGAAAACTCAGCACTTTTCTTTTGAGCACCAGAGACCAAATTAAGCTCATCCCAGCAAAATGTTGGGTCCCACAAGCATAAAAAATTATCCACAGAAATGAACAACTACTTGTAAACTTTAACTTGTCACCAACTAAACAGAAGGGGGGAAATTTTTAAAAAGAGACAAAATGTTGATCCAGAATATCCCCCGTTTTGTGGAACAGACGCTGTGTCAAGGCATGACAGTCGAAAACGTTTCTCTCTCCTCTGTGTTAGATTAGGTAAAATATTTCACTTTGTGAAACCTGTTGAAATCATAGGGCGTCGGGGGTTGAAAGTCATAGGACCTTTCCCGAAACATCTTGGACAGCAAAATATCCAGGGCAGACTGGTCGTAGCGGTGAGCCTGGCCGAAAGCCGCGCCTCCCGTCAGACCTAGACCTTGCTTAGTGCGCCACTTCCCCGGAGGACACATGCATCGTGGAGAGATGGCGCATGCAGCCCAGGGGGCCAGAAGGCCGTGCCGCACCCAGGGGCTGTTCCTGAATCCCAGAGACCCAGCGTGGAAATGTGGGTAGGGAGAGTAGCGACAGGCTGGGTCACCGAAGTAGTCCATCATTGATTGAGCCGTGTACGTCGCAAGATTAACCCTATATGGAAATGTGGCAACGCCTTTTCTCATCACGTGGTCAATCAGGGGATCGAGACTGGTGTTGTGGAGACGCACGGCAGCATCAAACCAAAAAGTGACGGGGGACATGTGATGGTGACTCTGCAAAGAAGCAACGGCAACGACAACAGTTAGTCAAAACATCACAGGAAGATGACAATAAGGTTTGTCTCTATTCGTCGCGTCTGAAGCTTGTTTGTGCGCTATACGATATAATGTACAGTATCTGTTGTTTGACAGTCAGCACAGAGGCACTGCAGAACTGTCATAGGACCCTTTTTGACTGCAACATCTCTGAGAATCTAGAGGCTCGATTTGCATGTATAACAGCATCTAAATCAGGAATAGGAGGAAAACTAATCAGTGTGCACCAGTGACTGCCAAGCATTGGATCACTACATATTCCCATCCTCTTCACGAGAGCTCAGATGGCCTCAGGACACGTGCACGATTCCCTGTAGTGTTCCGGAAAGAATGCTGGCCGACATGCAAGTGTCTCTGGATAGAGTAATACTGTTCAACTTATCTCCTTTTCTCGTTTCCTCGTTCGTTTGTATTGTGCATCTCTAAAGCCCCAAATCTAACAGGCAGTGACTCTGATGTAGTTGTGTTCTTCCATTTCATTCAAGAACATTCACATTTTGATTCATTTAGTATTATTACTTACGAAAATGTATCTGCCTTCAACCGGCATTGCGTTTGGTAACAACTTCAAATACAATTATGACAACATCAGTACAGAAGGTTTTTCTTTCATCTGCGCTCACTGTAGATCTCCCTGCAAGGGAAGAAGACCTTGAACACACGGGCTGAACCCAGGTGGCATGTACAGTCTGCCATCTGAGACCGCGTCTCCCTGTACTGCACTTTCATCTGCTTCCAGCTTTATTGCCTGACGTAATAGAATCCTTATGATACGCACGCAAACGCAGACTCGGATACATACGCACGTACACACATTTACAAATACATATTTACATGCAGACACACACACGCGAACACACACACACACACACACACACACACACACACACACACACACACACACACACACACACACACACACACACACACACACACTCACACACACACAC